>QANZ01004791.1:5932-19975 GCA_003254925.1 Chamaecrista fasciculata
ATGATTCTTTAGAAAAGTTATTAGATGGTTTTAAGAATTTTTATTATGTTAAATTGTTAAGAATGTTAGTTAATATAAATGGTTAGTAATATTAGACAATAGTAGGTATTTTTTAGATTATGTTGATATAATTGTTGTAGACATTGTTAATAATTTGGTTAGTTGATTCTTTATATAAGTTATTATAAGATAATTTTGTTGGATTAAGTTAACATTAGGTATTGTTTAGATTAAGTTATTTAATTTAGTAGATAGTTTGTGAAGAATTTTTGTTATTAAAAATGTTTAATAATATTATACAATGATATAATTGTCTTAAATAAGTGTTTTAGGTCATTGTTTATCTTATGGATTTTTAAATTTTTAACCTCATAAGTGATTATCTTATAGCTTCTAACCCAAACTGTAGTTGGCCAAAAAAAAAAAACCCAAACTGTAGGAACAATGGTGAGGAGAGAATGGAGAGAACGTCAAGCACGTGTTGTTGACCCAGGTCCAGTTGACCCTTCTATTCTCAGGCTGCAGACAAGACATGTATCGCAACACATATGGAACGGAGACGTGCAGGACCGTAACCTAGAACCGCGCAGATGCACTTTTGAACACGTCAGCAGCGTTAACCCGCCACCAGCTCTCGTCCCTTATTTGAGCGGCCTAGATTTTACGGGGTCTCTCGCCTCGTTCCATTCGAGTTTGAGAGTGCCTTCGTCTCCGCTTTACTGGAACGATGGAGACCGGAGACACATACGTTCCACATGCCTCATGGAGAGTGCACAATCACTCTCCAAGACCTCTCCATTCTATTAGGGCTACCATGTGATGGTATGCCAGTTATTGGGAAAACCAAAGATAAATATAGGCAGTGGTGCAGGGAACTCTTGGGGGTCACGCCCGGTGCAGGGGCTATGACGGGACAACGGGTATTTATACAGTGGTTAACTGACACATTCGGTGAGATTCCGCCGAATGCAACAGAAGAATAGCTGGAGCGGTGCACTCGAGCATATATATTACGTTTGATAGGTGCATGGTTGATATGTGATAAATCAGCCAAAGACGTACATCTCATGTACCTACCATTCCTACAAGATATCGACCGATGTGGGCGTATTGTTGGGGCGGGGTTGTATTGGCATTCTTGTTTCGGGAGATGTGTAATCGCACGAATATCAGCCAAAAAGAGATTAGTGGATGCGTCTCATTGTTACTAATGTGGGCTTGGGAGCGATTCCCGAGAATAGCTCCGGAAATGAAGGACAATCCCGACCCGCTTCTGGCTCTGAACTGTGCACTACCACCTTTGGGACGTCGGTATGTGTTTAATTGTATATATATGGTATCCTTTCTCTTATGCTTCTTAATTTTCAATCACAATACTCGGGATCGCTAGCCGCTCCGACGTTAATTTCATTATAAAAATTGAAAGCCATAGGCTGATGCTCTCGAGACCTGGTAGGTTGGTCCTCTCGAGCCATGGTAGGCTGGTCCGCTCGAGATCGGGTAAGTCGGCCAGGAATGGCATCTGCTTCATCATCATTTGAATGGACAAAGTTCAAATTAAAGGTTGTGTTGGCCTCAAAATCATCAGAATTCACACAATCCTCAGCATATAACCCAAGCTCCGAGCCTTCCTCAGAAGGTTCACTTGAATGTAATGGAGAAGGATTGTAATCCGGATCGTCGGTATCACTATCGATTGTTTGGTGTGACGAGTTCGGGAGGTCAACCACTGATCGATAAACACTAGAAGATGCAAAATTCCCAACTAGATCCATAGTACATCCAGCTATATTATCCATTAGAGGAACCATCTCGGTGTTCAAATCAATTGAAGTTTGTGTCATATCGGTGTTCAAATCAATTGACGTTTCTGTAACATCCACATACAACTCAAGTGACGGGAGTTGAAGAGCGAACACGTTGTGTAAATCCAACATTGCCTCCATATCATCCTCGCCCTCTATGTAGAAAATTTCGTACTTAACTAATGAATTAAGTACACATTCTGGTTGTCTATACACAACCGAAGTGATGTGTTCATAAGGAGAAAGACGAAGCTTCTCTCTGATCACTCCCTTCAATCTTTCAAACATAATACTAGGAGGAAACAAAATGAGTTTTGGCCGTTCACATTGAAAATAATACCCATTCTCACCGGTACAAATTGTTCCACGACTATAGAGTGTAGCTCTAAGTCTTGTTGACATTTTTATGTAATTAACAAAATTAAAATTAAATTATCATCTAAAGTTAACATAATACAAAATTTTATTGTATCAACATAATCTAAACAACAATAATTGACATTGTTTAATATTATTAAACGTTTTTAATAATACAATTTTTTCATCAACTAGCTACTAAATTAAATAACTTAGTCTAACAAAATTATCTAATAATAACTTATATAAAGAATCATCTAACATTGTACCAAAATCAATTTTTGACCGTTCAAAGAACCGTCAAAAAAATTTGAACCGCACCAATCATGCGGTGCCACGTGGCACCGCGTGATTCGTGGGGTTCAAATTTTTTTGGGACACTTGGACGCCGTCCGAGTGTCCCAAAAAAAATCAGTCACCGACTGACACAGCGTCAGTCGGCAGGGATACTCGGACGCACCCAAAAAAAGTTAAAAAAAAAATTCACTCGGTACCACGTGGCACCGAGTGATTGGGCCACGTGTAATGGGATACTTGGACCATATCCGAGTGTTCTAAAAATCTAAATAGTTTTTTTTTTGTCCTAAAAATCTAAATACTTTAATTTTTTATATTATTTAGTTTACAATATTTTTAGATAAAGTAAGAAATCATCACAAGATTTGAGTATTTTATTTTTTACAAATTATTGTTTTTATTATTTGAAAAAAAACTAATATTTTTCGTTTTTAATTAATATTATTTTATATTTTTTATATTTTAAAATTTAAAAATCATGTCAATATTAGGATATGTAGTGAATTATGTCTTAATGGCAGTTTAAAATTTCGGTGTACATATAAGTGCACCGACAAAATTATGTTTAACGAACAATTAACATATATACTTGCGAGTTGCGACATATGGGTAAGTGGGAACATGTTTTTGGCCGCCAAAATAAAAGTGGGAACATGTTTCTCTTATCCACAAATTACAAGATTTTGCCACCAAGTTTACGACAGCTAATATGATAATATTAAATATTTAACCTAATTATTTTAATTTATTTAACATCAGAAATAGGATTAATACTTTTTTCCAAAATGGAATTGTGTTGTGTATCTTTAAATAATTCAAAGACCAAAGTAACATAAAAACCTAGCCGCCTTCTCTCTATCATCTCTGCTTCCTCCCTCACCAAATCTAGCAGATTTGGGCTGGCGCTGCTCAGCGGCGGTAGCCCCTCCGTCTAGATAGTGTAAATCTCTTCTTTGTAAGGGTCCCTTTCTCTCTTTATGGGAGTGTTTATTTATTTCTCCAGTTTTATGGCGGTGGCGTTCTGGATCATCAAGGCTTCCGTGGAGTCAATCTCGTCTAGCTTTTTCGGCGGAGTCGTTCCGGTTTTGGTCCTCCATGGCACTGATCTAGTCTGGATGCTCTGCGAAAGTGTTTCTGGTTTAGACTTCCATGACGGCTTCTTGGTTTGGTTTTGTTTCTGGTCAAATGATATTATTTATGTTTATAGTTCTTTAGATGATTGTAACTTTTGCTGGATCCCTAGATCCAGTATCTTGGCAGCTGTTTGTATTACCAATTTATCTCATACGAGGATGTGTCCTCTTGGATGGGTTGCAAACCCCCCACCTTCGTTAGTTGATATTCTGTCTAGTATTGCTATTTATGCTAGGGAGGGGTTGACTTATTTAGTTTTGTTCTCGTTTATATTGTGCTTAACTTTGTTTTTGAATGAATTATGTTTTGAAAAAAAAAAAAAAAGACCAAAGTAGGATAAAAACATATAATATCAAAAATAAAAATTACACCGTACAATTAAATCCAAAGAGAATTTTTAACTATCACACTCTAATTAATTACGTACTTTCAATTTTTAAAAGTTGAGATAAAGCAGAAGAGACGTGACAGTATAATTGATGCCATACTTCAATAAATACATTCCTAATTGACAAATATATACGAGACAGAATTATAACTCACCACATTTCTGTGCATATATACAATCAAGTATGGCACCCTAGTCGGCAAAAATCTTGCCCATACTCTCTCTCACTACAATTTATACATATAATTTAATCTTACAATTATCTCCATTGAAAAACATGATTTCAGTCAACCCCATGCACAAAAGAATGAGGAAGAGAGAAAATAAAACATATATATGGTTGTCAATAATATATAGAAGTATAGAACATAGCCCATGATCTACCTTACTATTTAAAGGGAAGAAAAATCCAGGATTTGCTACAACCTCCAAATATATATAATATATAATAGGCTAAATCATACTTTTGGTCTTATTTGTTTAGAGGGAATTTCAATCCAACCCTTTATTATTTTTTATTTTTACAAAATTAGTTTTATATGTTTTAATTGACTTTTTATTTTAGTCACTACAACTGAACGTGACTATATATATCTCATTTCAAGTTCGAATACAATGATTTCGAAGTTATGTGTTGTTTTAAATTAGTCATTTCTCTATATAAATGAGGTCATCAATAAATAAGGTCAAATTAAATTCTTAAAGTGTGTTGCTAATTTCACGGTCAAACAAATGAAATTGGTCATAATATCAATTTCGTTACAAGTCCGAAAGCAACAAGTTAAAACTATAAATTATTCTTGATGAGTTATTTTTCTATTTAGTTGGAACACTCAACAAATGAAGTCAAATCAATATAAAAAATGGGTTTAATCTAAAAAGAAAAAAATTTAAAAACATATGACCAATTTTGTAAAATAATAAAAATAAAAAGGTTGAATTGAAATCTATTCTAAAGATATGAGACAAAAGAAATCAATAAATTTGACTTATGTAATAGAAAAAAGTGTCTTTTTTTTAACCTTTACATCAATTTTTAATTTTATCCCCAAATTTTTTCTATTGCTAATTTTGTCTTTAAAATTTTATATTTTGATCAATTTTATCTTTTACTATTATTTCATCTAATGAATTAACAATAAACTCATATATATAAATATATATATATATATCTGATGACATATAATATAAGATTATTAAAAATTATGATGAAGTTGGTCATTAATTTTTCTTATAAAATTAATAAAGATATAAAACTTTTAAATATAATATTGATAATAAGTAAACTATAAAGGCGAAATTAAGAATTGATGGCACAAAATAGATACTTTGCCTGCCCTATATATATTATTATATGAGTATCATAATTGACCAAATGGACTAATGTTTGAACTCTATCCAATTTTGCCAGCCAAACTGACATTACAGTATATATAGTATTCAATTTCCAAACCCCAATCGAACGGTCAGAAACTCTTCTAAGTTGTGTGATGGTGGGCCATGATTTTAAGATTTTTTTTTTTACACAGAGAAATTTAGGTGAGTTGGATTCTCAAGGTACATTAAGGTTAGGACATATCTTTAAAATTCTATGAATGTTTACATAAATACTTATACATCGCTTATTAATAAGATCCTTGCATCAATAATCAAAATCGAGTTCACAACTTTATAAGTTATCAGTCGATTTTTGTTGGACAAACTTTGTTGATATGATTTTAAGATTTTGATCACATCATGCAGGGTGGATGCCAGCTCATCACCAGCTTCACTATCACTTCTGTAATCTGGTTGGACTTCACTTACATAACATTACATAATACATACGCGTTTCAATTGCAAAACCGCGCATGTGACCCCGCACGTGCCTCCCCCAAGTTTCGCGTGTGGGGTCCACACCCAATCAATGAATCAAACACACTCGTGAACTTTACCATCTGACCATCCTACCCTTATCCCACTCACTCTCCACCGTCCGATCAACCTTCACACGTGTGCGCGTGTCGAGGATTCATTCGACGGTTACTAGGACACGCGCGGCTGTAACAGAATCACTCACGATTTTATGTCACTCGCGCATCACGCGCGTGAGAGAGAGAGAGAGAGAGAAGCCCAACGTGGTGGGCCAACACAGTCCAATATAGAAAACGATAAAAGATGGGAAGACAAGGACCAAGCGTGCGATTTGTAATAATGTTGGCGGTTTTATTAGTTGCTGGAATTAAAAAATAATTTTTTATTTTCATGTCATAAATTGTTCTCTATTTAAATTTTAAAATAACAAAAACTAATTATTTTAACCTTTAAAAAAAATACTAAATTGCACTAAGATCCTCTAAGTTTTAAATTAGGGGCTGCAAATACTCCTGAGTTTTTAAAACATAACTGATAGACCCCATGGGTTTTTAACTGTACTCACGTAGGACTCTTGAGTTTTAAAACTTAACAAACAAACCTCTTGAGTTTTCAATTTTATTCACTTAAGACCCTTGAGTCTTCTAAAAAAATGAGGCCTTAAGTGAGTAAAGCTGAAAGTCTAAGAGATCTATCTGTTAAATTTTAAAACTCAAAGGTTCTAAGTGAGCATAATTGAAAACTCAAGGGGTCTATCTGTCAAATTTTAAAACTCAAGGGTGTTTTCTGCCCCTAACTTAAAATTCACGGGATCTTAATACAATTTAGCTTTAAAAAAATTATGATCTTTATTTTTTTGAATAGATAATTATAATTAATTTTATTAGTTTATTAAAAAATATTAACTAAAATTTAAAGAATAATTTGATGTATTTACTTGAAAAAATATCGTTCAATTTCGATTAATATTTTAACGAAGAGGTGATTTCGGGAATTAAATAATTAAGTTACTGAAAAATAAGAATAATAATAATATCTAATTAAACTTGTATTCCATTATTTGAATTTGCAAACATTAGATTATTATTGATTTAATAATTGATGATCTAAATAATCTATATATTACTAAATCAAGAAACATAACACTTTCTTGTGTATGGTATAGCTAATAGCTAACGTGGTTTTTTTTATGTGGAAATTAAAAGCCGATGGAAGAAATAAATATAACTATTTATAACACATAGATATGGCTCGGCTCACATGGGGTCTCGGAACTTATCTTTCATATTATTTCATTTAAAAGCCCTCTCATTTCTCATTTCCTCTCATCTCTCCTACAACATACCTTCTTTCATTTCTTCCTTCTCTTCTCGTCTCATCATCATCATCATCATATTTCTCTCATTGAATTTCATTCTTTGATTTTAATTATATTCTTTCAAGTTATTCTTTCATTTTTTTCTTATTTGATTTGGTGATATATATATACAAAATTATATATTATTATGGGTTGCAAAAATATGAGTAAGGTGAAAAATTCTAGGAGATCACGTCACCAGGAGGCTAAACGCCATGGAACAATAATAGGTAGGAAGGTGAAGAAGCTGCAAGGCCTCATTCCCGGCGGCGCCACTTTGAAGCCGGACCGGCTGTTTCTCCGGACGGCGGAACACATCTTGCAGCTCAAGCTGCAACTCAATGTGTTGCAGACTCTTTCCAACATGCTCAAACCATAACAAGTACACACACATAATACATAGTTCTCTATATAAAAAGCGTATTACATATATATATATGGTTATATATAATTATATATATGTCATTGTTGTTATATATAGTACTACTCTGGCTTCCTTAATTAAGGCCTTTTTGTAATCATTTTGGTGCAACATAATTGTCTTCTCTCTTAATTTATAATCTCTCTCTCTATATATAGATATAAGGAGTAAGGTTCTCCATCTACAGAGAAAGCTCTTCAATTCGATGGAAATAGATATATTAATCTATAACTACCGTCTACCAATCAGCTGAAAAAATCGATCATGGATATATATATATATAGTTACAAGTTAGTTCAATTAGGACAATCGACATATATATATATATATATATATATACATGAAAATCAATTTATTATAGCTAGCTAGCAAGATCGATGTATTTAGAATTTAGACATTTTCAGCTCGGCCTCTTAATTTCCTAGGCTTAAGATGCAATGGTATTGCTAGGGTTTATCGAGCAGATGATGAACATTTCAATTTGTAAATATTAACCAATAAAAATCAACATAGTCAGTAAATAATAGTTAAGTTTCTTAACATGTGATCGATGTTTTGGATTTAAATAAATTTGTTTGCATTAAAGAATTTTTGTTAGAAGAAACAAAATTCACTTCGATGATCTTTAAACTTTAAAAGGCAAAAGTATTATTTTGGTATCCGAATTTTACACTAATTGTTAATTTTGTCCCCAATTGTTTTTAATCAATTTTGTCCTCAATGTTTCATATTTTAATCAATTTTTTTCTTTGGCTAACTTTTTTTAATAAATTAATTAACGATAAATTTTATCTTATTTTTCAATTTGAATTAGGATTTAAGTTTTTTCTATCAATTTTATATTATATGCAATGTCATTAGTCACATAAATTCTGTTGTTAATATTTGGCTAAAATAAAAATAATAGATAAAATTGACTAAAATATAAAACATTATGGACGAAATTTAATTTACCCAAAAAATATTGAGAACGAAATTGATAATTGATACAAAGTTTGGGACCAAAATATTGCTTATGCCAACTTTAAAATGATTAATTTCCAAGTATCACTTGAAAAAATACTTACTAAAAAATATTAGTATGTTGCTGGTTAATTAACACATAATCATCATACGCGTGTATGTATATATATATTGAGGTTTATATTTTGATAGGCTTATGCACATATATGTACTAGAGGCTTTGCGTGTCCTAACGGGTACGCAAATATGTATGTAAAATATAAAATATTTTAAAATAATATGTTAAAAGAGAATATCACAAGGTACTAAAGTGTCACTTTTTAAATTATCAAGTACTAAAGTGAAATATGACCAAACCATAGAGTACCAAAGTGTAATTTACCCTTTTTTATGGAGTTTAAAATATTAATGAAAATTAAAAGTAACTTGCTTGGGGTGAGAGAACGTGGGCTAGAGGAAAGTGAGTGATTTTTTTTCTTTTTTATTTTTTTAATTCAGTAATTTTGACCAAACATAAAAGGGTAGAGTCATATAATATAGATGAAAACAGTAGGAAAAATAAAAATATTTTGGGATTAATTAAAATAATAACGTGGGAATGGGCCACACTACTTTTTCTCTAACAATCTCTTTTTGTCGTGTTGGTGCTATACCTACATTTCGCACTTTATCATAACAATGCATCTCTACTACTATACTGTTGGGCGGAAGCGCAACCCACACAAGAAATAAAGGAAGAGGAAAACGGAGAAATGAACACAAATCTTTAACGTGGTTCGGTGCCTCAAGACCTAATCCACGGCCCCCTCTGGGACAAAATTCACTATTTGTAATTTTTGCACGGAAAAATTACAAACCCTCCTCAATACAATTTTTGAACGAAAAAATTGAAAACCCTCTCTCACAACTACCCAAACCCTTTCACACTCAAAGGCTAGTAGAAGTGATACCAAAAAAGATAGAAGTCCCACTCTCTATTTATAAGGCCCCCTCCCCCTCTCAAGTTTTGTACCCATCGATGTGGGACTTGGGAGAAATCCCAACAAATCCTCCCTTCACCCAAAGTCCCACATCATCTCACTCTATCAGAAAACTGACCTCTCTACATTCTCAGCTTTCTGATCTCCTCCACTTCTGGAGCGATCACAAGAAGTCATCTGCAACATTGACTTCATTTGAAGAAGAAGCCATCTTTGCCTTGCCCCTCCTCTCCTTCAGGTTCTGCATGTCCTCCCTGAATTCTGGGCATTTCACCTGCTTGTGTCCCAACTTCCCACAATAATAGCACTCAACAGTGCTCGTGTCTCTCGGCCGAGTTCTTCTCTCAAGTTGGTCACTCTTCTTCTTCCTCTCTCTTTCAATATTCTCTGCAGCTAGTAAATGACTATCCCCGGAAGACTCTTCACCACCCATCATCCTCTGACTCTCCTTCATTGCCGTCATTGCCTCATCTAATTTCAATGTGCTCTTCCCTGCTAACATTGACTGCACTAGTGGCTTGAAGGATTTTGGTAATGAAGCTAACAGGAGCAACGCTTGCTCTTCATCCTTGATAGTCTCCCCTGCATTCAACAGTCTAGATACCAGCTCATTAAATTTATTAATGTGATCAATCACATTACCTCCCTCTTCCATCTTCAGTGAATACAAGTCCATCTTCATCATCAATCGGTTGGTGAGCGTTTTTGACGCAAACTTGCTCTCCAACGTGTCCCACAATCTCTTCGGCGACGTCTCCTTTAACATTGTCACTTTAATTTGCGGGGCTAGTGCCAACCGAATTGTACTAACAACTTTCTTTTGAATTGTATTCCACTCTTCATCTTTCATTCCACTTGGTTTTTCCTCACTCAATGCAGATTCAAGACCCTGTTGAACTAAATAATCCTGAATTGTGCATTGCCACAACATGACATCCGTTCTCCCATCAAATAACGGAACTTCAAACTTCAAGGTCGCCATCATACAAACAGACAACCAATAACTAGCACCACAGAAGACAGACAGCCAATAACCAGCACCACAAGCAACCAACAACCACAAACAGTCTAACAGACAACCACTCCAAAATCCAGAAAACTAACTTCAAAACTGGAATTAAAATCAAAAGCTAGACTGAACCAACCTCTCTTGATGTTGCAGTGCCGGAACCTTCTGCTGACTGGCTGACCCACTTGCTCCTTCCTCTCCCTTCTTCCTCCCTGGACTTCAACCACAGCTCTGATACCACTTGTTGGGCGGAAGCGCAATCCACACAAGAAATAAAGGAAGAGGAAAACGAAGAAACGAACACAAATCTTTAACATGGTTCGGTGCCTCAAGACCTACTCCACGGCCCCCTCTGGGACAAAATTCACTATTTGTAATTTTTGCACGGAAAAATTACAAACCCTCCTCAATACAATTTTTGAACGGAAAAATTGAAAACCCTCTCTCACAACTACCCAAACCCTTTCACACTCAAAGGCTAGTAGAAGTGATACCAAAAAAGATAGAAGCCCCACTCTCTATTTATAAGGCCCCCTCCCCCTCTCAAGTTTTGTACCCATCGATGTGGGACTTGGGAGAAATCCCAACATATACCTACCTAATTTGTGAACATTTGGATACATTAAAATGGAGTTTTTAATCAGATAGCCATATGAACTTAAGAAGAGATAAAGTGCAAATTATTTATTATTTTATAAGCTTCATTTTTTGGTCAAAATATCATTTTAGTCCAATAAATTAAATTATAGGATGAATGATCCATTTTAGTCCTTAAACAATTTTACATTCCATTTTAGTTTTCAAACTTTCTATTTGTGATTCACTGGAAGTTCAAAACATTATTTTGTCTTGTTTTTTAAGTTACATCTGACCTGAATAATTAGGATGAATAATTCCTCCTTCATATATATTATAATAAGTGAGTTGATAAAAAAAAATTTTTAATAGGACACATGATAATGAAATTGTTTAAGTCATTTACCAAAAAGTTAATCGTTTAAGTCAAGTTTCTGACTCAAAGATAAAGACAGAAAACAGACAAAATTACAATTGGGACAAACATTGAAAGAAGTAAAAAAGTTTAAGGATCAAAATATAATGAAAACTTAATGATTTAGGGATCGAAACAAAATTTATCCTATTTAGGGACCAAAATGCGATGTTTACCTTTTTCTTTTATCTCTTTCCATTTTTCTTTAAACTGCATTAACAAATAACAATTCATTTGAGAGTATCTGAATTCTTAATTTGTACATACACAATTTCAAACATTTATTTTATAATGATGAATTGAAAAATATTAAAGTTGTGTTTTAGGCTATTATTAGCACCAATAACTATAATTTTGGTCTACTAACAAATATTTAATATATTTCATTTTCTAAGGGGAGATGGTATTCGCGGAAATTCTTTGTAGAATTTTATCAAAAGTCAAAATACATGTATATAACGTACGTGAAAATATTATAATAAAAAAATCAAGAAAGTTGTCATAAGATATAAAAATAAATGGCGTCCCAGGATTATTTCTAACATTTACAAAATTCTCTCACACACACATAACACATTAGACGTAATATATATAATTTGGATATTGCCATATAGGTTGTATAATTTTAAGAACTTCACATACCAGCGTGTCTGTGTCCGTTTATCTTGTATCCGTGTCAGTGTCTACGTTTTATAGTTATAAAGTTTGATGTCAGTTTCAATTGTATTCTCAATGTTTTTTTTGAATTAATTGTACCTTTAATGTTTTATATTTGAGTCAATTATACCCTTAAATTAGAGGGTACAATGGATTAAAAAAACTTTAAAGAGTACAACTAAAATTGGCCTCATCATACTTTGAGAGTATACAAAGAATACTTTTACCTATATATATATATATATACAAATATGTCTTTGGTGTTGAATGCATTCAAAGAGAAATGAGTTGAGAGAATGAAAGCTATAGGAGCCATAATTATATATATATATATATATATAAATCATATGAGTGTGATCTAATGATTCCTTACTTATTTCTTAACTAAGTGGCGGAGGTTCGAATTTCATCTTTGAATATAAAAAGCATTTAGTGGTTAGCCATTTATCTTTAAGCAAAGGTTCAACAACAAAAAATTAGTCACTCTTCTCGATGGTAGACACATTAGCTCAGACCAAAAATAGATGTACACAAAAAGTGTTTTTTTTTTCTTATAGATACCATCCACGAGAGAGACAATATTGTTTGATGTAATTGTGGAATATTAAATATTTTTTTGAATAGAAGTTCAAATTTAAATTTATCATTTGTGAAAAATTAGCTCATTATATTCCACAAGATTCAATCCTTGTTCGTTAACAAGTGCTTTAGTTTAGTGTAAATTAAATATCACAATACTATTATTATTTACTAGCTAGCAATTAAGTAAGAGATGAGACCAAATAGCGCGGAGAACATGGCCTACCAATACCATCTTTAAAGGCCTCTGTCTCACTTCTCAATTTTGAAGCATTATTGCTTGCATTAAGTTGATGTCATTTCTGGTTACCCCATATAATAGTACTGTTTTTCCGTTTTGGGTTTTATTTTATTACATGCTAATAATAATTATAGCCAACGTTACACTGCAAGAAAATTGACATATACCTACGATAGTTTTAGTGACAGTATACAAAACTATAGATATATGTAGTATTTACCTACAATTAAATAATAATTGTGCCACTAAATGGTTATTGTTTTATCTACGGATTTAGAATTCTATCACTATATGTAATTTTTTTTATTTTAATTGTTTTAGAATTATTTATAAAATAGGATAATATAAATAATTTACTTAACAACATTAAATATAATTATAGATGTATGAAACTTTTACTTACAGATAAGTAAAACTGTCACTAAATGGTTATCATTTTACCTACAATTAAATAATTGTGTCACTAAATGATTATTGTTTTACCTACGGATTTAAAATTCTATCACTATATGTAATTATTGATATTAATTGTTTTTAATTATTTATTAAACAAGATAACATAAATAATTTATATGGGAAAATTAAATATAATAATAGATGTATGAAACTTTTACTAACAAATAAATAAAACTGTCACAAAAAGAATATTATCTTACCTATAATTTGAAGTTGTTATCACTATAAATCTTATGAATAGTTTTAGTGACAGTAAATAAAATTGTAGGAATAAATAATATATACTACAATTTAGTATTTATGTCTCTTAAAGGATAAAATTGACCAAAATATAAAACATTGAAGACGAAATTGAAAATTGATTTAAAGTTTGAGAACGAAATCAAACAATATTATAGTAAGATAATCTATTCTCAATATCTAGTGAATCTGTTTGAATTTGAAATATTTAGATTTAAAATTATTATTCATAATATATAATATAATTAACCAACTCAATATCTTGTGAATTTGAATTTGAGATATTGAAATTTAAAATTATTATTCATAATATA
>QANZ01004791.1:23651-49751 GCA_003254925.1 Chamaecrista fasciculata
AAAAAAAAAAAAAAAGAAGAGAGACGTGTTGATTGAGGGAGTGAGTTAGCTTTCTTTGTGTGAAGTGCTCAGTGATTTTTCGTCTCTTTTGTTTTTTGATCTGCTGAGTTATCATTCTTTTGGCAGGTGATAAACAAAATTCTTCTTTGGTTGCTATTATATCTATCTAAATTCTTTATTAAAAGTTTGGGCCGATTGAGAAGGTATAGTGGTAATTTTATAGTAATTGCTTATATTGTGCAGTTAAAAAGCAAGGCAGGTACTGTGAATGTGTGTTATCAAGCCTGGTACGTCTATTTGCTTCACTCTTTTTAGTCACTTTTTAATTTCATCTTATTTTTTTCTTTTGTTCCATTTGTATGGTATGATGCTGCCACAATCTCATCTTATTGTTTTAATGTTGTTGCATCTTTGTGAATCTGTACGTGCATTATGTATTTTGAAAATAAAACAGGAAAATAAAACAGTAGCACCACTACCATGAACATTAAAAACAAGAAGATTCAAAATAAAAATTAGACTTCACTCATAACTCTTCCGATCAGCCACAATTACAGTAAAGGATTGATCATTCTCACCGAAAACAATATATTTGTTTTGTCTTGGTATATATACAGACTTTGTTGAGCTCTTTTCCCACAGAGTTGCTCTCACCTGAAATCATAAAATAATAATAATAATAACAATAAAAATGATACAAAAAAAAAAGTTTATTAAATCAGTGACCATGACTCAATCTTATGTGACTAAGAAAATACATTTTACAAATAAACAGAAAACATCAAGTATCTATGAATGGAATTTCCAAATAGAAAAACTTCAAGAAAACAGGAGATTAAGGATAGAGATAGGTCCCAATATGGAGAAATTAGGTTTTATGATAATGTACAATTAGGGAAGAAAATTAGGCTAGACGGACAAACCAATAATGAAAACAACAAATTAATGTAGCACAAATCGACTGACTATATGAGATTAATTAAAGTTAATAAGAGGAATTGATGGGGTGGGTAGATGAAATTAAAGGTACTCACGAAGAGTAGGAAAGCACTCAAATAGTTTTTTTTTTTAACACATGGTATCTAATGAATTTGGGAATGGAAGAGCCACTCTTGTTTTTTAAAAGTCCCGATTTATTTCCTTAAGCATAATACAATTATATATTAATAACTATACTTTGACGAACAATATTTGATTTATTAAATTTGTTGAAATCACCTACTCTCTCTCCCACACTAGAAAAATTTCTAGTAAAAGTTAACTATAGGTGTGTTCCTAAATTATATGTAGGTGACTGATAAAATATATAACTTTATATTTTTTATGATTTTAGTTTCTTGTATTTTTTGTATTTTTTAGTTGCACAAGATGAATAGAAGAAATTGGATAAGTAATCAAACAAACACAGAAGAATACATGAGAGGGATTCATGAATTCCTTGACTTTGCTTTTGAGAAGTCGACCGTTGAAGGAAAAATCTGGTGTCCTTGTAAGAAATGTGTCAATCATAAACGATACTCGAGGTCAAGTGTTTATGAGCACTTAATTGATCCGCGTCGTGGGTTTCTCAAAGGTTACAAAACATGGATCTTACATGGGGAAACAATAGGAGATTGTGGTGCTTCTTCTAGCAGAGTTCAAGAAACTTTAGAGTCTGAACATGACATGCAGGGCTTACTTCAGGACATTTTCACATTTCCTGAAGTATATGAAGAAAACACAGAAACAAATGATCCCCATAACACACAACAATAAAGGGAGGAACACAATGTTGAACAATTTGAAAGCGATAAGTTTTATAAATTGTGTCAAGACGCTGAACAAAAACTTTACCCTGATTGTAAAAAGTATACGAAGCTGTCGTTCATAATACATTTGTATCATTTAAAGTGTCTTCATAGTTGGAGCGATAAGTCATTCTCGATGTTATTGGAATTACTAAGAGAAGCTTTACCAGAAGGAAATACTTTGCCCAACACATTTTACGATATAAAGAAGATCATCTCAGGATTAGGTTTGCAATATGAAAAGGTTCATGCTTGTCCAAACAATTGCATGTTGTATTGGAAGGATAAGAGCAAAGATGAAGTTTGTCCAAAATGTGGTCTTTCAAGGTGGAAACCCTCTCCTGAGACACAATCTTCAGATACCTGCAAAGATCTTAAGATGGTTTCCATTTTTACCAAGACTGAAGAGGCTTTTTTTGTCATCAAAGACTGCCTCATTCATGAGATGGCATGATGAAGGTCGAACAAATGATGGGCTTCTACGGCATCCTGCAGATTCTATATCTTGGAAGGAATTCAACTCTCGGTATCCTGATTTTGCATCCGACCCTCGTAATATTCGACTAGGATTAGCTTCTGACGGCTTTAATCCATTCAAGACTTTAAGTGTTAGTCATAGCACTTGGCCTGTCATTCTAGTTCCTTATAATACTCCTCCATGGATATGCATGAAACAACCGTCATTCATATTGTCATTGCTTATTCCCGGCCCGAAAGGTCCAGGTAATGATATTGATGTGTACCTACAACCATTAATGGAGGAATTGAAAGAATTATGGGACACCGGCATCAAAACCTTTGATGCTCACAAGAGAGAGTTCTTTCGAATGCGCTTTGCTTTGATGTGGACTATTGATGATTTTCCTGCTTATGCTAACTTATCTGGATGGAGTACAAAAGGTCAATATGCTTGTCCATGCTGCGGTTTTGAAACTAATTCGAAGTGGTTAAACCATAGCAGAAAATTTTGTTATACGTGTCATCGTCAATGGTTAGAACCTAATCATAAGTGGAGATACAACTGTGGGTCATTTGATGGAACTCAAGAGTTAAGGGATCGACCTAAAGCATCTGATGGGGATGAGATTCTAATGCAATTAGGAGATCTTGAAAGAGTGTCAAATGAGAAAGAGACACAACGGTGGAAAAAGAAAAGTATATTATTCACTTTACCATATTGGCAGTATAATGTACTACGTCACAATCTAGATGTGATGCATATTGAGAAAAATGTTTGTGATAACATCGTTGGTACCCTGTCACTACAAGAAAAAACAGAATTAGCTACGGAAATTTGCTACGGAAAATTTTCCTAGCTATTCTCTAGCTCATTAGCTGCGGATTAGCTGCGGAAAAAATTTCCGTAGCTAAATTCAAGAAAGTGAGTGGCGCGCAAAGGCGGGAAATTTTTGCTACCGATTAGCTACGGAATTGCTACGAAATATTCCGTAGCTAAAAAAATTCCGTAGCTAACGTTAATAGCTACGGAAAATTCCCCTAGCTAATGGGTTTTTAAAAAAGATCAAAGTTTTGCTATGGATTAGCTAGGGAAAATTTCCGTAGCTAATCGTTTTTTAAAAATGATCAAACGTTTGCTATGGATTAGCTACGGAAAATTTCCGCAGCTAATGATTTTTTAAAAAAGATCAAAGTTTTGCTATGGATTAGCTGCGGAAATAGTCCGTAGCTAAATGACTTTTTTTAAAAATTATAAAGTTTTGCTACGGATTAGCTATGGATACTTTCCATAGCTATTTTCTTCTTTTTCTTTTTCCAAATCCATCTAAACCCTATTACTACTTGTAATATTTTCACAAAAAAACTTACTATTAGGTCTTTAAATTTATACCAATTCTACTAATTTGGATAATTGAAATATAGAAATTGATTTTTAAAATATTTCAATTGTTAATTATTTGATCGTAATTGATGAATTTATCTTTGAATTTGAACTAATTTATACATTTTGGTCCCTGAATTTATATTGAATTTATATTTTTTAATCTCTAAATTTGACCCAAAAACCAAATTGTTGACAATTACAATATTTTTTTTTAAAAAAAAGGCAAAACACCCTTTCGTGCCCCTAACGTTTACGGTGATTTTCAGTTATGCCTCTAATGTTTCATTTGTGTCAGTTGTGCCCCCAATGTGAAACGTTAGTTTCAATTATGCTCCCAATTTCAATCATCCACAAACAAAACACCATTTTCGCACGATTTGAGCTTGGTTTTGATCAGATTTCATATGGGTTTTAATTTTCGGACATCACAAACTTAATTCCTTGGATCAATTTCAAAGATTAAGCTCAAAATAGCCCCAAATCCGAAGAAAATCCGACCCGATGAACCCCAAAAAGGACCAAAACGAAATGCAGCAATACAAAGCATTTTTCTCAAAATTTCCATGTGCAAAATTATCCTTAGGAGCCGAAAATGAGTACCCATAAACTCATTTATCAAAACAAACTGTAATGAACACAGATCGAAGCTCAAAAGTTCCGAAAAACGATACACTAATAAGGGTGGGGACATGATTGAAACTAAGGTTTCACATTGGGGCACAACTGATACAAATGAAATGTTGCTTGGTCTTTATTGAGAACTTGAAAGTTTAAGGTTTACGGTTTAGGGTTCTTGTAATTGGTTTAATTGGTATTTTTTTATACTTGGTTCAAATTTATAAGAGAAAATCTATTATTTAGTTTTTCAATTTATCAATGAAAAGTCTTTGGGAACCAAAATATAAAAATTCAATATAAATTCAGAGATTAAAAAGTATTAATTTAGTATAAATTCAAGGACTAAAAATATAAAATTAGTTCAAATTAAGGGACAAAAAATTGACAATTAAAATATTTCAGGGACCAAATCATATATTTCAGGGACCAAATCATGTATTTTAATTATTCAATGACTAATTAATTGGCTAGGTGTTAATTCAAAAGAAAATAATATATTTTTAGTGAATCCCCCCTTTTTTTTTCACTCAATCCCTCCAAATCTTTCAAGTTCCCAACACTCCCAATCTAAACCCTAAAAAATGTTCCCTCTCAATTAATTAAAATTTTCAATGATTCTTTTCCCCAAAACCATGCCCGCCCTTTCATTGCTTCACCCAATCCGACGAAGCTCTCCGTCTCAAGCGCAGCTTTAAGCTTCAGTTTCCGTCTCCGTCTCTCTTCGACTCCGCTTCAGTCTTCGTCTCTCTTCGGTAAGTGTACTCACTTCGTCTCCGCTTCAGTCATTCGTTAGGAATTAGGGTTGATTAAGTTAGGGATAGAGAGGGTTTCTGCTTTCTTTTCCTCTGCGTTTGAAACCCTAGAAGATCTTGAAGAAGATGGAGGTGATTATTGCTTTATTGATGTATTTGATTTTTCTTTTTGGTACGTTCACAGGTCAAAAGAAAGGAGGTTAACAACACACACAGAGGAACGAATAGGAGAGGAGAGGAGAAATCGAGATTCAAGGAGACAAAACACAGAGGAGAAAAACAACTGAAACAGTAGCGGTGTGAAGATAGACAGAAGTTTCAGTTTAGCATTTGAAGGGCTTAGCAAGGTGATTATTCATCCTCTCTTATCTATCTTTTTTTTCTGTTCATTTTAGAATGGCTAGAGTTTGTATAAAATTGGATTTTTGTTGGTGTTTGGTTTAATCATGTATTAATTTTTTGTGGGTTTTTGATCATATTGGGTTCAAGTTTGTGATGTTGTCGTCCCTGTTTCATTTCTACTTTGGTCCCTAGTGTTATTTAAGTTTTAATCCGTGTTTCAATTCTGTTTTAGTCCTTGTTTTGTTTCTGTTTTAGTCCCTAATTTATTTAGGTTCTGGTCTCTGTTTCAATTGCATTTCAATCCTTGTCCCAATTCCATTTTGACTCAAAATACATAGCTTGCATTAGAAATGAGAGATTTCACATGGAAAATATGTGTTTGGTCCCTTTGTCATCCCTTGATGGATTAAAATTTATAAAGCATGACATGTGGTTTATAAGCAAGAACAAGTTACAGAATGCATACTTCAGAAGTTCAGAGTTCAGACTCTTTCATTTAATTTGTGACTTATAAGTATGGGAAACCAGGAAAGACCAAAAGAAATGTTCATAATTGTTGAGAACCATGTTACCCAAATGCTTAAGTTGTTTAGTAAAGATTACCCAAATGCTTAGTATAGCTCATACTTTTTCTTGGCACCAAAATCAGAAGTCAAATATTTAAGTTGGAAGTTGGAACTTGTTTTCGGATGGTACATATTGATAAGATAATTTTGTCATACTTTTCCTGGCTCTCTNAGTGAAGGCTTATTATAATCTCTAAGAACAGTTGGTTCTGTTAGTTACAACTATTAATATAGGTGGCTTGGTAGAGACTGTTGGTAAAATTGAGAATGTTATTTGGTCCTTCGATGAATTATAGTTTAGATTCTTAGATGCCAGTTACACCCACTGCATGCATATCTATTTATATCGTTGACAGTTTCTTGGTGGATGTTGAAGAATTATGTGAGGAATTTTGTATATTTTGTTCTTGTAATTACTCATTTATTCTTTGTAAAACTCTCATTCATTCTTTGTAATTACTCATTTATTCTTTGTAATGATGTATTATCATAAGTCAGAAGCATCACTCATTAGTGTCAAGTGAATAAAGTAAATTTAAGTTAGTTTCAATGCTTTTCAAGTGTCTTTAGTGTCCAAATTTTGCTGTCAAGAAAAAAAATCAAAAGATAATTACAAAGCACGTGCCGATATGGTGGATATGAATATAAAAAGTGTGCTTCATCCCATAACTCGCTCTAATGGTACTACAATATTGCCTAGAGCTTGTTTTCAGATGACTAAGAAAGAGAAAGAACTTTTTTTGAAGGTACTAAAAAATATAAAGGCTCCTGATGAATGCTCATCAAATATTTCTTGTGGCGTGCAAATTGAACAACGGAAGATAATTGGTTTGAAAAGCTACGACTGTCATGTTTTAATGCAAGAGTTTCTTCCCATAGCACTAAAGGAATCTTTGCCTGATAAAGTTGTCTTTGCTATAATTGATCTTTGTTCTTTCTTTAAAGAACTATGTTCAAAGGTTCTCATCATAGATCATCTAGAGAAGATGGAAGCTCGAATAGCTACAACTCTTTGTCAATTGGAAACTATTTTTCCACCATCTTTTTTCACAATTATTATTTTTCAGCATTAAATTACTTTAAAAAAAAAAAGATTATGCCACATCGCAATTGTATACATACTTCACTTTACATCTTAGAATTTCCTATGTTTTACTTAAATACTCTCTCGCTCTTATTTTCAAAAATATATTTACATAAAAGTTATATATATATATATATACATATTAGCTCAAGGAACTTACAAGTTTCATTAGCTTAGCTGATGAGTGGTTAAATATCTAAACTGTAAATTAAACCTGGTTCCGTGTCAACGTTAAAAACAACACTCATGCATGCTAGATGTTTAATTTATAGACTATCCAAAAGCTTAGGCCAAAGTCCTATTTTGGTCCCTCAGTTATGTTTAGTGTTTTAAATTGGTCTCTCAGTTATTTTTCGTTCCATATTGGTCCCCCAGTTATGCAAAATTTGACAAAGTTGGTCCTTCTAACAGTTTCCATCCATTTTTTCGTTAAAAAAAAATATAAAATTGATTTTTAACTCCTAAAAGTTTAAATTTTTTGCATTAAGGACCATTTTCTTTATAATAGAACCAAAATGTAAGAAAGAAGAAATACATGGGGGTTTTAGTTTAAAAATCAATTTTATCTTTTTTTTTTTTAACGGAAAAATGGATGGAAACTTTTAAATGGACCAACTTTGTTAAATTTTGCATAACTGGGGGACCAATATGGAACGAAAAATAACTGAGGGACCAATTTGGAACACTGAGCATAACTGAGGGACCAAAATAGGACTTTGGCGAAAAACTTATTATCATTAGACAAAATTCAGAGTAATAAGGGGTGTTCATTAGTCCGAACTAGCTAACCGGTCAACTTGTCAAATGCAATTCAACCCGTAGGTTTGGATTGGATTAGCGAGTTAATTCAAGCAAAAAAAAAAACCCACGTTATCAACCCACAGATACCTTTTTCTAAAAAAAGTTTTAAACTTAAAGATATTGATTTTGAAAATTTGGTCTTTTACTCCTTTGTAATATAGTAATGGTTATTGACGAAATTTGATATACACTTATAGTTATATGCGTCATGTTCTGTTATTCATTTTGATCATTTGTAGTTTGTAATGATTGTTGAATTTATTAATTCTTATTAGTTTATTACATATTTACAAATTTTGTCTTTAGTTTTTTATTTATAATGATTTTGACAAATTGCATATTTTATTTCCTTTATTTGTAATAGTAAACCAAAAAAATTAATATTAAAGTGAAATATTTTTTGGCAAAACAATTTTAGCCAAATGGAGTGAGGTTTAAAAATATATTATTAGGCAAGAATACAGATTTGTTTGGAAAAGAAGATTAGAAGCAATTTCCAAGAAGTTATCTTGATAATGATATATTTCATATTGATATATTGTGTTGGATGAGGTTTGCACCTCCTGCCACTTGTTGTTTGTTGTTATCCGATGATGCTAGTGGGACTTTTGCACGGGAGTGGATCATCTCCCCATAATCATAGGATGTATTTGAAATGAGCTTGAAAGTAGGAGACAGAAGAAGAATTTTTATAAGTATAGTATATATAGAAATGCTCAAATGCATCATGCAGGCATGGGATATATATATATATATATATATATATATATATNTATATCCCATGCCTGCATATATATATATATATATAACGTTGGTGTTGTCAACATTATTTGTCACTACTAGATTGAGAGATCCTTTAATTTCTCATCCTTTGTGCTTGTACTTCTCTATCTCCAGCAAGTATAGCGCCAAAAAAAATAAAGTAAACAGAGCTTGTTGTTGGCCTGGCCATTAATTACTTTTTTTATACTACTATTTAGAATCCAGTTAATAATATCCTTAGTTTAAGGGTTTGTGGTACGTCATGAGACAAGAGAGTTAGCTAGAAAATTGGCAAAGTATATGTATAACAGAGCAGTATTGAAAACTTAGTTTCCAATTGAGGTGATCCATCCATCAATCAATCAATTAGGTGGAAGGGGAGGACATGGCGGAAACCGTGGTTCTATACCTGTTGGAACATATGAAACAGCTGTTGATACAAGAAACCGGTCTGCTCAGCGGAGTGAGGGAACAGTTCAAGCAACTCTACGACAACCTTGATCTGTTATCCATAGTGACAGAGCAGGAAGATAAATGGAAACAAGAGAATATAGCGAAGGAGATGATGAAGCAGATCAGAGACGTAGCAGAGGAAGCTGAGGATGTGATCGATTCCTTCATCATCGAAAGTGTGAAGCAACAACAAGGAAGGAGAAACCCAGTGAGTGCAGTGTTTATGCGCATGAATAACTCAGGTAAGGTGAATCAAAAGATCCGGGGAATCAACACGATCATCAGGGACATTTATGAAAAGCAAACGCAGTTGAGAAGCAGAGCAAAGAGAGAGGAATCAGTAGTAAGGAGAAGTTATTATTATAAGTATGAGGAAGAGGAGGCAGTGGGTTTGGAAGACGATAAAGAGTTGTTGGTGAAGGAGCTTTTGGGAGAGAAGGAGCAGTTGGAAGTGGTATCCATCTATGGCATGGGTGGCATAGGCAAGACCACTCTTGCCAAGTCAGTTTACAATGACCATCAGATCAAGCATCATTTCGATTGCTGCTCATGGGTCAACGTGACTCAACAATACAATATTGCAAGAGTGTTGAAAGAGATGGTGCAAGCAAGGGCAGGAGGATCCGGAGGCAAGTCCAGGATGACGATCACTACTGCAGTAGATGAGGAAGAGGAGATTGAGTCGCTGAAAGTGAAAGTTCACAAGTGCTTCAAGAACAAGAGATACCTGATTGTGTTGGATGACGTGTGGGAGCATCATGTGTTGGACAAGGTTACACTTGCACTTCCTCAAACCTCTTGCGGAAGCAGGATCCTCATCACTAGCCGCATACAATCCGTGGCTCTATATGCAGGTCCAGGGACTTTTCAATACTCTATGCCTTTCCTCACTCAAGAGGAGAGTTGGTTAGTATTCTGTAACAAGGCTTTCCGAGGCCAAAACTGTCCTCCTCAACTGGAACATACAGCCAGACAAATTGTTGAACGTTGTCATGGCTTACCCCTCTCTCTTCTGCTTGCTGGGAGGCTTTCAGCTTACAAAGACAATAACGCCAAGAGCTGGTTGGAATTGTTGACCCACATGGATTGGTACTTTAGCCAACACCAATCAGATGTTTTGGATATATTGGAATTCAGCTATAACGATTTGCCCTGGAGATTGAAACTATGCTTCCTCTACCTGGCTATCTACCCTCAGAGTTATGACATACCCATGAGACAGTTGGCTCAACTATGGATAGCTGAAGGATTTATTCAACACACGGCTGAAAAAACCGCAGAGGATGTTGCCGAGGATTACTTGGCTGAGCTGATTGATCGAAACCTGATTCTTTTGTCATCCAAAAGAACAGACGGGGGTGTCAAAACATGCCGTATCCATGATCTGTTTAGGCTCTTGTGTCTGATTGAGAGCAAGAAGAACAATTTTGTGGAGGTTCGTACAGACATTGACGCTTTCTCTTTGACCAAACCAAGAAGACTATCCCTCCATTGTACCGTTCCTCACTACATCTCTTCCAACCCTCCCGAAACTTCATTCCTGCGTTCTTTCCTCTGTTTCTCCGATGATGCGTACATCTTTGATACTAGACACTGGAAGTGGCTCTACACAAGCTTCAGTTTGATCCGCGTTCTCAAGTTGGGACGTGTAAAAATGGAAGAAATCCCCAATTCAATACAGAGGCTCATCCATCTCAAGTATCTCCAGATCGAAAGCAAATACCTCAAAGTGGTTCCAGCTTCCTTAGGTAAACTCGTCAATCTCCAAACACTTGAATTGAAAGGCTGTGACTACATCGGCTGTCTTCCTGCTGCCATATGGAAAATACGAGAACTTCGACATGTTTACGTCTCAGGGCCTGTGAGTTTACTGAGATCTAACAAGAAAAGTTTGGTCCAGCAAGTTTCATGGAAACTTCTAAGCCTCTCCATGGTGGCTTTGGACCAAATAACTGCAGAGCTAATCCAAAAAGCATTTTTCCCGAATTTAAGAAAACTAGGACTCCGATTCGTAGCAAATGGCCAGGAATCGGGTTTGGATCATCTCTTCAACCTCAAACATCTCCGAACACTGAAGATTTTTGGGAGCACCGAGTTTCCCACGAGTGCACAAGCCTTCCCACAGAACATTACAAAGATAACGTTGGTGCAAGAGCAGGAAGAGGGGTTTCCGTCCAACACCGTTACTACTCTGTCACGGCTTCCGTATCTGGGAGTTCTCAAATTGGTGGGATCAAGTAAGGGTAACAAATTGGAGTTCAAATGCTTAAGGGGTGACTTTCCAATGCTTGAATGTCTTCATATGTCGCGTTTGCACATTAAAGAGCACCGCGTTGAAATGGGTTCAATGCCACACCTTCGGAATTGGATCATCAAGGACTGCACGTGGTTCGATCAACACTCACAAGACGTCCAACTTCTCCATCTATCCTCATCACTCGCTGTCCAATTCGGTCAAGTAATGAACAAGAATGGTGGCCATCTACGAGTCCTGTAATTGATTCATATATCAATTCAGGAATCAGCCTGTGTTTATATGTAATTATATATATGTATGTGTGTGCTGTTCATTAATTTCTTTCTTTCTTTTAAGTCACTCACTAATAACTCTTCTTTATATACAAATACACTGCAGGACTGAATCTTGGGTTTGTTTGAGCTTCCACCCCACATAAGTTATCAAACCACTCAGCATCCACCAGTATCCATCATTGAACTCATCATATTTCTCTCTAGTAGTCCTTATTATCTTATGTCTCTGTTAGCTTCTGTTCTGCCTTCTCGATCAGAGAGAGTACATTATATATATGTATTTACCTAGTATTTGTGTCTTGGCAACTTGAAAACCATTGTATCGTCTTCCTTATTAAGAACTTTTGATGAATAAATATACAGTTTCTGAGTCGCACGTATGTGGACCGAAAGGGTTTTGTTGATGCCAATTTCTTGAGGTGGGATTGATGATCAGGCACTAGCTAGCTATCGTATTCTATGCCAAAGAAAAAATGCACAGGATTTTTGAAAAGGTGAAATTATTGTTATAAAATGACCAAATCAATATATATATATATATATAGTTGTACACCAATATATATATATATATATATATATATTAAAAATAATTAGAATTATTTTTATTATTTATTTTTATATTACAAACATTTATGTGTATTACATTTCAACTCTCTCTTTTTAAAATTACTGAAAAAATAAAAATTAAAAATGTATTTGTATTATATTTCAAAAATGATTGAATTTCTTCACCTAATTAATATATTTGTATTATTTATATTTATTTTTTTATAACTCTCTCTCCCTCTCTCTAACACACAACACACACACGTTAGTTGGTGGATTTTGGGAGAAAATAAAAGCCAGGGTGATGACCGATGATGGTGGATTTTTATAAATCTGGGCGCCATATATATATATATACTAGAGGCTTTGCATACGCAAATATGTATGTAAAATAAATTAGGGATCAAATCGTTTACTCCGTAAAAAAATTGGATCAAATAATATATTTTCTCTTATTTTAATTAAATGTAATACTTTTATCATAATATAGGTGGGAGGACGACCAGAAGGCTCCTCCCACATATAATATAATATAGATATATATAGAGAGAATGGAGAAAAAAGAAAGAAAATGTGAAATGAGAATTGCAACATCACTGAGGTAAAAAATAATGAAATGACGAGAACAACCTAGCGCCTCTACTACTTGTTCATTTTTTCTCCACGGTCTCCGGGTCGTGGTTCCATCATTTATGGGCCATGCTTCTCTCTGAATTCGAGTCGTGTTTCTCGCTCCTCTTTTTCTTTCAATAAACTTAGATCTCAATTCCCTTGTAGTTTTTTTGTCATATTTGATTATGTTTTTCTAGTTTGGAATCATTGACAAAACTTGCGGCATCTATGGTGTGAAGGTAATGTCTCTCATCTTTTGATCATGTTTTCGAACTATGTTAGCAAGTATGGGTGGAAGTCGATGATATATACAACTGGCATATTGATTTCTTTCTTAATCAATAGTGAGTATGATGGTAAACAGTTTGTTGACAACACATTTTGTGATGATTTTCATCCTCAGTATTTTTCTTATGGGGTCAGTTCGTCTTCAAGATATCTTTCGTATAGGACTTATTTATAAGCAATCGCCTAATAATTCAACAAGGTTGACTTTTTATTCTTCTTTTGTTATTTCAATTTTGAAATTTCTTAACAATTATAAGTGTTATTTGATTTTAATCTAATATATTTTTTTTGTTTATCAAAATAAATATTGAGCATAATAAATAAAAAATATTATGTATAAATTGCCTATCGTCCGTCACATTTGTATTTTGTACGCTTATTGTTTCTTCTTCACAAAAATTAAATGAAGAATGGTAAAAACTATTACTTTGTTGAATACTATTTTTTATATTTGTATTAGATAATAGATAATTTTTTATGGGTATCGATTGATAATTATTTGTTAAGAAAAATACAGTTTAAAATAAATAGAATAAAAAATCAAATTTCTTTTTACAAAAACAAAAACAAACAAATTTGTATAATGCAAAAAGAACTTTTAACTTAAAAAATTTTCTTTAAGAAAAAAAAAAGGTTGAAATGAATCACAACCTCGTGAAGAAGGTTGGGATTCTCATCCTTACCTTGTTATCAGTGGCGGAATAAGGAATNCATTCAAACTTGAAACGAGAGAGATATAATCAATTTTGCTTGTATGATTATGAAATGAACGGTCTACTTTCACGATCGATTTGACCTTGTTTATTGACAGCCCTGATTAGATAGAGAAAATAATTTTTTAGAACAATACATGGCTCTAAATTCATCACACTCGTACTTGAAACAAGAGAAATATTATCATATTCAATAGTTTGGGACCAAAATAAAACATTTTGCCTAATATTTGGGACCAATTTGAACAATTTGAAACATAGAAAAACCAAAATGAATATTAAGACACATATTTAGGACTAAAATGACCTTTAACAAAAAAAAATATCGGCACCCGCCAACCAAAATTCCTGCCTCTGCCACTGCTTGTTATGTAACCTTTTAGCTCTCTATCTGAACGTTCCCTTGCGATGAATGCGTAATTCAGCTTCCATGAATGCGTGTTACATGGCCAAACTTTAATGGAAAACCCTTGTGACTAAAAACAATCTGTTCTCCTCTGTTCTTGTTGCTAAATATGGGCCTAATCTACAAAGAAAACTAAATAATCAATCTTTTACTAGAAGAAGCATGACCAAGGACTATAACCTTTACGTCACTGGTCTGAAATCTTTAATTAATAATGGCAATGGCACTTCTTTTTGGTTTGGTAATTGGCTTCCTAGAGGCCCTCTTTTCACTAGAATTTATGGACCTCTTACTTCACATGATACTGAAATGACAGTGAAAGATGGTATTATTTTGCTCTCTAATAACGCTAACTCCCTCTCTATTACTTTACCTTCTTCTATTGTTTATGAGATTATTTCTACCCCTTTAAATCTCAACTCTCAATCTACAGACAATTACTCTTGGAAACCAGCAAAAAATGGTGTTTTTTCCATTAAATCTTGTTATGCTTTACTTCTGCATATGTCCATGAACTGTTCTGATTCTGTTTCTAAAAATTTCTTATGGATTTGGAAACTACAAATCCACACCAGGTTTAAACTCTTCCTTTGGCAGATTATGCATAACAGCTTGGCTACTTCTGTTAAGCTTTTCAAAAGAAAAATCATTAACTCTCCTACTTGCCCAGTTTGTAAAGTGGATGCTGAAACTTTAGATCATATTTTATGGCATTGCAGTAAGCTCAACTCTTTATGGATTCTTTTAGCTCAATATGTTATTCCCATGCAAAACAATTTCAACCAATGGATTATTAAAAACTGTGCTCATACGTGTACCTATAAGAACATTCCTTGGAACCTTTTCTTCCCGTACCTCTTAAAGGAAATTTGGCTTTCAAGAAACTGTCTCATTTTTAAAGATCAAAACATCTCCAATGCCTTGATTTTAAAAGCTGCCACTTTCAAAGCAGCATAATACTACTTCCTTGTTCAAACAAGTTATCCTCAAATTCATCCTACCATCCTCAAATCTTCAGTGTATTGGATTAGACCAGATAATGATTATGTGAAACTGAACATTGATGGATCTGCTAAAGCTAATCTGACTGGTGCAGGAGGACTTCTTAGGGACTGTAATGGTAATTGGATTGCCGGTTTTAGCTTGTTTATTGGCTATGGTTCCTCTCTTTCTGCTGAACTTTGGGCAATTGTTAAAGGCCTTCAATTTGCCATCTCTATGAACATCAAAAAACTTATTATTGAGACTGATTCACTTGTGTCTAAGCAGCTCATTCTTTCCACTAATTCTCTAACCCATCATCCACTATACGTACTCTCTTATCTCCAATTGCAGATTATTGCTCACCTTGCTGGATAACTACAAGATTCAGCATGTCCCTAGGGAAGCAAACTTTTGTGCTGACTCACTAGCAAATCATGGCAGGATTTCATGTTTAGCTTTCACTGTTTTTGTACAACTCCCTCCTTTCCTAACTCTTCTCTTAGGGAAATAGGAGTTGATAGATGTAAAAGGAAGCTCCTACGTCACAAGCCTCCTTAGCCTTTGTCTTCTTGTCTTTCTTTGTTCTTTTCCTGTTTTATTTTGTTCTTTTCCTGTACTCTGTTGCTTCCCCTCCACCTGTCTTTTATTTGTATTGGCACTATGCGATCTCTGTATGAACCTTTGTTAAGTTAATGAATTTGCACCTTTTACCAAAAAAAAAAAACGTTCCCTTGCTAGATAGTGCTCATTCAATATCTACTTCTTTATTTTCAAGGGGACCCCAACAATAATAAAGAAATATTGATTACTTTGTCGACCAAAATAAATATATAACTCAATTATTTGATCAATAAAATAACCATCGGGAGAGCTGGCCACCTATCTCCGTTAACAATTTAAAAGCAANATATTAGTCATCGTTAAGTGTATACACGGAGTTTACTGGTTTTTTTAACGTTGAAACAGATTGGATGTATATGTAACTATGTACGTACGTTTCTCCGTACTACGAAGAGTGAGAGAAATTAGGAGAGAAGAGACGATGATGACGAGCAAAAATACAAAACGAAAACAAACATGAAATTAAAAAGAAACATATATATATATATATAGATGTCGACACTAAGAACAAGTTTAATTTGTCACATAGGAAATTCAAAACTCAAGAGAGAGAGAGAGAGAGAGCACTACTAATAAATCACTTAAAATCAGGGATACATGAATCGGTTACAATGCCATGAGAGATCAAATAAAGCTCAAAACTAGACACTACAAGACATCCCAAACAAAAACACAAAACAATCCAAATTAACACTAATTAACCCTTAATTAAGTACCCCACATACTACACTACATTATTCCTCTCGATCTTCTCCTTCTTCCTCTAGCTTCCTCTTCTTATTTCTTTATCACTATTCTAGCTCCATGCATCCATCAATAATATAATAATAATTATTAAGCGCAATTCCTCAGGTGTTTTTTTAATAAAATGCATGTTACGTTATGTCTGATATATATCACATATATATATATACCAAACACAACATTACTACTACGTACGTACACACACATAACTATATGTAAAACTTGTGATGTGTACGTACGTAATTAATTAATTATTTAAAAAATTTAAACACCTATAAGAACTTCACTTAAATATTATCATTTTTTGTTTTCTTAATTATGAACCGTCTGTGGTGGTGGTGGCGGCGGCTGAGCCAATCTCCGGCGATTGTTGCTAAGCCAAACAAGGAACATCCGGCGACTGATTCCCATTTCACAACAGAAATGTTGAATCTCATCCTTATCTGATCTCTGAGGCCTCCACCCCATCCTCTCCGCAAACCGCAACATCTGCTTCCGTTGCTCCGCCGTGAACATCGTCCTCTTCCTCCTCGGCCCACCACCGGCTCCGGCGGCGGCATGCATGGTGGTGGTGGTCGTCTCGTGGTTGATAAACTGGACGACTCGGGTGGTCGAGGCCGACGGTCTCGCCGGAGTTCCCGGGAACTCCGGCATGATAGGGTTGTAGACAATGTCTCTCCGGTGGAAATTCCGGTGGCAGCCACACGCGGCGCATAGCATGTTGCCGGCGCCGCCGTCCATGGCGGCGGCGTGGGGTTGGAGGAACTCACGGCAGCCGTCGAAGGAGCGGCGACCGAGGGAGGCGGCGTGGTTGTGGCGGCACTCCTTGAAAACAATCTCTTGCTCAAAAATGGCCGGAGGGAGGTTGATGTTGATGCCGGACATGATTATGGAAATGGAAAAGGTTATCATAAAAATGATTAGGAGAATAATTTGTGAGATGATGATGAGAATAATAGGGTTGATTTATTTAAATAGTGAAAGTGAAGGAGAAGGAGAGAGAGAGAGTGGCCACATGGAGATGAGATTTGTAACAATTGATGCATGGTATGACACCTATTAAGTGTGGGGTCCATGCATGGATTTGTCTCTATTAAGTTTAAACAAATTTAAGTCATTTACGTTTAATTATGTTTTCTTCTTAGGCCTTCTTCAAACTTAATTTTCCATTAGAAGGATTAGAAGAAGGCCTTTGCTTATTTCGGCCCACACCAACTTCATTCATTGACTATATTGAGAGAGATTCACACAATTTGTAGGAAAAAAAGTGTATAAACATTTATGTTCTCTTATTTTGAATTGGTTATCTTAGAATACATGTCATAACTTGCAATGTTAATGTCTACATTTCATCTAATTTGATCACTCAATTAAGAGAATATTACTATTGAATTTGTTTATTTGCATGATAATTCTAATATAAAAATGATATGAATGAACTTTGGGTACAAGCTTAATATTGTAAGAAGTTTTATCTTTCATAAACTAAATTGACCGTAATAATCATCTTTAAATGACAAAATTAGAAATTATGAAGTATTAAAATATAGCTTCTCTCAGTTTAGATATGGTAAATTTAAGAAGAAAATTAATTTTTAGAGGTAATTAAATTATTTTTTTCATAATTTTGATATGTTTGAACTTATATTAAATTGTAGCTGAATCTCTTTTAACTTTGCCTTAATCCAAACACACCATAGATGATTTTTCTCTTTTAACTTTTATTATATTGTAGCTGAATCTCAGCCAATTCTTTCTTACAAATTGACATATACAAGAATCTCAAGAAACGTAAGGATTTTCAGTTGAAAATGTGAACTTCTGCTTATTGGATTCTTTATTAATGATGAGATATTTTTAGATAAAAAAACCTTTATGCACTTTGTATATTTGTATTAATTGTTTGAAATCAGGCAAGTGTTAAATATTTTGACTAATTTACTTCTCAAAAGAAGTAATGTTGAAGGAAATTTAAAATAGTAAAATTAAAGATCACGAGTTTGATTTTCATTATCGATGTGATGAAGAGTTTATTAGTAGGCGATTTGTAAGCACTTATAAAGAGCCTGGAGGCCTGCTCCTGGATAGGTGAGTTTTGCAAGCCCAAATCACTTAAACTTTTCTACTAAAAAAATAAATTCTAAAAGTTGAGGCTTGTGTGATATGCTAAAAACTCCTCCCTCAACCCCTCTTTATATAGAATTGAACTTGATCATGATAATATTGGTATATATAAAAAAAATAATATAATAGAAGATCCATTATAAAATTTAGGCAAAACACCCCTTTCGTGCCTTTAACGTTTGCGGTGATTTTCAGTTATGCTCCCAATGTAAAACGTTAGTTTCAATTATGCCCCTAATTTCAATCATCCACACAAAAAAACATCATCTTCGCACGATTTGAGCTCGGTTTTGATAAGATTTCATATATGGGTTTTAATTTTCGGACATCACGAACTTCATTCCTTGGATCAATTTCAAAAATTAAGCTCAAAATAGCCCCAAATCCGAAGAAAATCGGACCCGATGAACCCAAAAAGGACCAAAACGAAATGCAGCAAAACGAAGCATTATTCTAAAAATTTTCATGTGCAAAATGATCCTTAGAAGCCAAAAATGAGTACCCATAAACTCATTTATCGAAACAAACTGAAATGAACACGGATCGAAGCTCAAAAGTTCCGAAAAACGGTACACTAAAGAGAGTGGGGGCATAATTGAAACTAACATTTCACATTGGGGGCACGACTGACACAAATAAAATGGTAGGGGCATAACTAAAAATCACCGCAAACGTTAGGGCACGAAAGAGTGTTTTTCCTTTAAGAAAATAACTAAATACATATGTATTGCAAAATCTGTAATTTCTTAATTATTTGGAACGGTTAGAACTCTAAAAAACAACTCAAACTCTAATTCTTGGACCTATATTAAGCTAAGTTGAAGTGTCAAACTTTTGGTGATCTTTTTAATTTTTTAATGAATAATAATAAAGGTCAAAATCTTAAATTGGTCCTGAATGCATGTATGACACAAATTTAAAATAGATCATAAATATTTCAAATTGATTTTACATGTTTTCATAGTTTTTAAAATTGGTCTCAAACTATTCATGAATTGAACTCGATCATTTCAAGTTCAAATGTGACAAATTCAAAGTTACCATTTGCTTTTGACAAGTTCTTTCTTTATCCAATTAGAAATATCAATAAATGATGTCAAATTGGATCTTAAAAGTGGGCTAGTTGTTTCATATTCAAACAAGCGAAATTTTTCATATATCTCTCATTTCAAGTCTTAATGTAACAATTTTGGAAATATGTATTAACACTCGAGTTGAGACTGTAAACAAATGAGCTCCAATCGTGCCCGAAAATGGGTTTGGGACTAAAAGTGAAGAATCTTATAAGTACAGTATAAAACCCACTTTCATGACTCAATTTGACCTCATTTACTAATGATTTCAATGGGACAGAAAAAGAACTCCCAATGTATAATTTTGAACTTGTTGCATTTGAATTTGAAATGAGATAAATATGATCAACTTTATTTGTTTGACCATAAAACAAATGACCCACTTCCGAGACCCGGTTTGACCTCATTTTTTACAACCACAACTGGACAGAGAAAGTACTCGTAACTCTGGATTCGTCGCATTCGAATTTAAAACGAGAGAGAAATGATCATATTCAATAGTTTGGGACCAGTTTAATAAATTGTGGAAATATATAGAACCAATCTAAAATAAATGAGACATTTAGGGAAATAGAAAAAAAAAACTCATGGGGCTATCTTTATCTACAAATTCCTTCCTGAGACAAGAGGGGTTCCAATTGAAGAGATGGCTATTGTGTGGTGCAATCACCCTTATTGGAAGAACTTCGTCCATCAGGAATAACCAAACCATTTTGAACCAAGCAAATCGATTCTTGTTAATTCTGTTTTTGTCTTTCTTTTATTTATGTCCAAACTCTTTCTCAAATATTGTTATTAACTATTTAGCCATATAGGGTTTATTTTTGGGGCCAATGAGTCATTTAGGATATAGCGGTTTTATTTTTCCCTTACTTTTGGTTTATCAGATTTTTCTTTCATGAAATATTAATTTTTCTTTTGATTATTTAAGTTGTTTATTTTCTTTGTTTAAATTTTTTATGTTATAAATTAAATATTAAAAAAACATATCATTTAAAATCTCGGATAAAATATTGTAAACACACTTGTTAAAAAAATCAAATGAACACTTGTTACTTTCATAAGTTTATTTTATATATACACAAAATTGTAGATTACTCCCATAACTTAATCACCTCTGTAGGGTTGCAAATATATCTAAGGGAAATTGTAGCCATTTCTTGATATCAGCACGTTTCAGAGCTGAAGATAGATCCACTGTAGTGAGTTTTTCTGCAGTAAACTTGCGGTGTTAGATAGAAATCTCAAAACTAAGAGTTTCATTAAACTCACACTTTAATAAAACTTTGAGTTTTGGGAATTATGTCTCACAGTGCAGGTCTATTGCAGAAAAATTCACTACAGTGGATCTTGCATAAGTACAAGGACGTTTAGATAAAGTGTTGTAGTACATGACCATTTTCGTGTACGTACATGACCTTTTGGCTACAAATAAACAGCCATTTCAGAAATATATTAAAGAGCAAATAAAGTACATTAAACGAAAATGGTGTGAGTCAAAAGGTCATAAATAGAGAAAACCAACAAAGGCACAATTTTGCTACAAATCCTATTACAAAAACAACCAAGCAAATCATTCATAAAACTAAAGACAAAAGGAAATTAAGGAACAGAAGTAAATATATATAATGAGGAACAGTAATTAATTATCGCCCCATAACTAATTATCCTTCATGATATCTTTTGCAAAAGGAGAGCTTTTAAGCAAGTAGGTTGCTACATTGGCTGAAATTGTGTAACTTAACTCAGTTTCCTTTCTTATCTTAATTTTGAATTCTTCAACACCCCAAAAACAAGAATCTTTATTATTTACAACATCAGAAGCATCCGATAAAAACTGCAAAATAACAACGTAACTGTTAAATATAATATAGATCTTACATATATGTATATATATAGATTTTACATAATAACAACGTAACTGTTAAATATAATATAGATCTTACATATATGTATATATATAGATTTTACATTGATGAAATATATAATTATAGAACTTAAATATCAGACAATAAAGCTTATATTTATTTAATTATTTTTCTAATGCAGAAAAATCAGTTCTATAAAGCAAAAATATAATTAGATATATAGATACATATGGTCATATTTGACAAAAAGTAAGTATATGGTATTTAACTATTTATTTCATAATGCTCTAGAAATATATATATCAAAAAATACCCAACAAGTATCGAGAAGGGAACAAAAAACTTTTGGACATAAAACATGCATCAGATTATGGAGAATAAAAAAGTAATATTAATCAAGATTTTGTTAAGAGTGGGCAATATATGTTAAGAATGAATCTAGAATTCTAGAAAAGAACACTTACATGAATTGTATCCTCATGTAAAGTTACAGACTTTGCGTTACCAAATTCTCCCAGCATATTGATCAAACGTTCATTATTGTAACTTAAATCATAATCATTAAAACTGACATAAAATTTTTGCAGCATAGGATGCTCTGGAACTAAGAAATCAAATGATTCTGAACCTACGAAATGAAAAGATGAAAGCTTTGGTACATGAAGAACCATCTTGAAATCTTGATTGACCTCATCATGAAAATGCAACCCCGTGATTTTCAAGTCTTGAAGATTAGGAGCAATAATTTTCATTGTACCCTTAATAGGAGTGATCTTATAGTTATAAGTACCATAGTCATTAAACAACCAACAACTATTTAAATACAAAGATTCAAGTGAGACAAATTGATAGGACACATCTATGCAAAAATTTACCAATGACAAGGTTAGAGATTTCAAAGAGTCAAAATTATAAAGAAGTTTCCAAAAGGCTCGAGCTCGATAAAGAAATAGTTGGGGGTCAAGATTAGAATTTTCAATTAGTAAAATCTGAGTCCCACTCCCATGCAACTCCAACAAATGATAAAACAGGTTGGTGTTGTAACCATCATCCATGTTGTAACTTATTTCTATGTGACGAATAGGTTTGGACTTATCTCTACGCAAAATCACTTGAGTCAGAAATTTCTTAAATGAACTAGAATCTCCAAAAGATGAATCATCATCTATGAGACGAAGTGTTGGGATTCCCGTCCATATATACCTCCATCTCTTACTCAAAACACAAGTTTGGACTCCAAGTTTTGTGTCAAGAAATGAAAGTATGAGTTGAAGTAAATCATCTGGCAAATTGCTAAGATTATCTTTCATTTCTTCTACACTGGCCATTTTCTTTTTCAAAACAATCGAACTATATATAAATATTAGGTTTATATAAAGTGTCAAAAAGAAGATAAGGATGAGAAGAATGTCTGGAATTTTTGTTGTACATTTAATCCCTTCATCAGGTGAGTATGTGAAGTTTCCAATAATCGAGAGCAATTTCATGGAGCAGTGTGTCAATCAAAAGGTGCAAAGAATTTGAAATTAATGCATTTAGAATTACTAATTGTTGATAATTAGAGTCTTTTCAAATTACAGTACATATTAAATGTTACGTTTTAAAAGTTTTATTTTCAACAGTTATTTCACTAAATGTTACTTTAAATTATTTTTTTGCAATTATTTCACTAAATCTGTTAATTCACTAATAAATCATCTAACATTTATTTAAATTATTATGTTTTATTCAAAAAATATTGAATTAATTCATTTATATAAAAATTCACTTGCACCCAATATTTTCAGTTTCCAAATTATGAGTTATGTTAAGATCCTAGTTCGTCTTTTTAACAGTCATTTCTTTTATTCTTTATTGCATTTTCTACTTTCTTCCTAAAATATAATTAAAATCTTAGTTCCCCCATTCTGTTATTCTACAAGAAAATTCATTAAGAAACAATAAATATCCAAAAGCTACATGATTAGAATTGTGTTACACATACATAGGAGTATTTCGAATTTTGATTCCTTTCTCTCAAATTAATTTCTTTATCAACTTGGGAAATGATGGTTGATGATTGATAAGACTAATGCAAAGACTTTTTAGTTTCTAGAATTGTGTGTGTGAATAAACAGTAAATGCAATGCAATCCCATTTTATGGAAAATGAAATCATGATGGAGGTGGCCGTATTTAACTACAAATAAACGTTGGTATGTAGAAGACTAAAAATTAATTAAAGGGAATAATTGCACAGCTGGAGTGGTCAAAAAATGAAAGCAATCTGCACAATTTCGCGACTGTGACTCTGAAATAATTTGCTTTCTGATCAGTTCTCCATATCTGATACTCCATCTCTCTCTGATTATTATTATTTTTCCTTCCCAATAAAACCCTGCACAAGAGAGAGATAACCCTAATCAGCATGCTTAATTAATGACAAAATAATGATGACAAGAAAAAGAAAGAAGCGACTGATCTGCATTTTTACGTTTTGTATTTTTTATATGTTTTAAGAAGATGAGAAAAGAGGAAAAGAAATTATACATTCTATAAAATAATAAATACATAACATTCCTACTTTTTTTTTTATCTTTTCAAAATATAAAAATTCGAATTTTGAAAAATAATAAATTATCAATATATTNTATATATATATATATATGGACCTATTTGCTCTAAATTGTATCTAGTTTTTATCCTTCCAAGTACAAAAGTTCGCAGGGAGGGAAATATGAAGGAAGATAGGCTGAGCAAGTTACCAGATAAAGTGCTTCATCTCATTCTTTCATTTTTGGACACCAAACTTGCTGTTCGAACCAGTGTTTTGAGCCATAGATGGAAGTATCTTTGGACTGGCATCACTTCCATTCGTCTCCACGAACGTTATTTTCCTTTTCCAAGTCGTCCTTCTTCCTTCAACAAATTCCTCACTAATGTTCTTTTGCATAGAGATCATTCCAAAACCATTCGTCACTTTGAAACTTTTTACTACATGGATGATGGTGATTCTATGACTAATCTTGTTGTTCGTTTCTTGGAATTGTATGGTCATGGGATCCAAGTTTTACTGCTTCAACATTCTTACTACTATGAATTCCATCACTCCCTGCCTCAACCATTATGGAATCTTCTTTCAAAATTTGATTCTTTGAAAAGCCTAACCTTGGAATACGTACGGATTCGCGTGAACATGTCTTGTGAATTTGTGTCGCTTGAAACTTTACATATGGATGATTGTGTTATAGCTCATAGAATTTATGGTTCTAATGACTACGGTGATTCTGGTTCGTTATTAAAAGGTAGATTAACTATAACTGCTCCTCAGCTCATAAAGTTAAAAATTTCGTACTTGGAATTTCAGGATGATGATGATGTAAATGAAGATTTTAAAATGATTCTTCATATTCCAAAGCTTTCATCTTTCTACATCCGAACAGAAACCCTGTTTGGCTTGTCCATTCCATCACAACCTATTTTACAAAATTTGTTTTTTGACTATGATGGAAATGCTGAAGATATAGAAGGCCAAGAGTCTCTTTTGATCAATATGATTCGAGAAGTTAGCAATGCGAAGACCATAACTTTATCCGAGAATGTAATTAGTGTAAGTGGTTTTTCATCATATAAATATTTATGTATAACTTATTGATGAAACATTATGAATGCCTATTGCAGGTTGAAACATTATGAAACATTATGAAACATTATGAATGCCTATTCTCTAAATTTGATCATCTTGCTGCTTGAAACATTATTGTGACAATAAGATCTATAAATGCCTATTGCAGGTTCTGTCCAAGGCCTCTGATGTTGTGAATGGAAAGGATTCCTGTTTTCGTGAGGTTGAAGAGTTCAAAATTATGATGATATATACACCGTACTCTGGATTCTCAATGCCTAACAATGTCATAAATTACTTACTAAAAGGCTCTCCTTGTACTAAAGGTATCAGACTCATGTGGGAGAGTCGTTTTGGCAAGAATTGGATTTAAAATGTGGTGGCTTTTGCAATTTTACCCAATCTATTTTGTTATTTTGCTTTTTACACAAATTTTATTGTTGTAGTATGTTGACTATGGGACTTGTTTTTGTGAAATGACTTGATGGAAAGAATTTCTTTTGTTAATGAATTATATGTCCATGTACAGTACTCATTCGGATTCCAAAAGAAAGACCTTCAGGCTCATCCCTCATATTTCTTCAGTTTAACATCATAACTTACACAGTAGCATTGCATTACCTAAAGCTTTGTGTTAGACCTTTGATTTTAGGGTAAATTACATTTTGGTACCCTGTGGTTTGACCCTATTTCACTTTGGTACCCTGTGGTTTGAAACTTGACACTTTGGTACCCTGTGGTATTCTCCATTAACACTTTGGTACCTTTTGGAGCTATTTTGTAATTTTAACCATAACAAATTTTGCAAAAATTACATATTGACCCCAAAAACTTTTCAAAAAATTACAAATAGATCCCTGTATACATATTATATAGGGACTAAAATGAAAAATTTAAAATTTTTTTGGGGTTAATATGTAATTTTTGTAAAATTTATTATGGTTAATATTACAAAATAGCTCCAAAGGGTACTAAAGT
>QANZ01004798.1:0-17926 GCA_003254925.1 Chamaecrista fasciculata
AGCTTTAAAATATTCAATTCCTTCTTTTCTTATTTATTTTTCTTAAACCTGAATTATACTTGCATGTTGAAGAAATGGAAAATTAAATAAGTTATTATTATTATTCATTATTCTTAATATGAATAACTATTTGTTACTATTTTTTAATATTCAAAAAATGTGTATTACGTGTTTTATTCTTTTATTCTTCCAAGTGAGGTGTTATTTAAGCAATGCAATTTTAAAATTGGCAATGATTGGAGTCAGCGTAGGGCAGCAAATCTCTTTGTGAGTAGTATAGTATTAATGTTTAATTCATTTCATAAAGTATTCATAAAAAAATAATAAATAATTGTTCCACTAAACTGAAATTTCATTTAAACAAATGGCTAAAGTCAATGATTGCATTGAAGTTCGAATTTGGCAGTTAACCCGGCCACTGTCGGGTTCACACAGTTTGCCGACTTAAAAATATTTATTATAAAATATAAATATAGCATTTTGAAATCTGTGATAAACTTCCATTAGTTTATAGGTAAAATTACTTTTACTATTTTTAAATTATGATATAAGTTTCAGTTCTACCTTTAAATTCTTTTTTTATCAATTATATCTTTAAAATTTTATATTTGAGTTAATTACACTTTACCCCTTAACTCGATCAATGAAATTAACAAAAAATATTGATATGTCAACTAACTCAGTTGAGGATTGTTGACATGGCTCTTTAAGGTTCAAGTGAGGCACACGTAATACAGTTTGAGGGTACAATTGAAATTGATTATATAAATTGGGGGTACCATTAAAACTCTAAACTCACTATTTCATCTTCTTCACCATCAGACGTGTTCATAACTCAGAAGAAGCAAAGAGTTAAGTTTCACCATGGTTTTGAGATTGAGATATAAGGTTAAAATGGGGTTTTTAGGCTTTGAAACTATATGAACGTATCGTTCTAGTTGTTTTGTGATGAATACGTAAAAAATTTTACATTCTCTATCATAATCGATTCAAAACGGAATCTCATTTCATTCAGGGATTGAATTATGTTGTCACAATGGGATTGATTCAAAATAGTTAAAATGATCTACGAGTCGAATGATTAGCAGAGTTCGAGGATAAGAGTGGGTTGCCAGCTGTGCGTGGGTAGGTTCCATTGATACCATCAGTTCAACGTCAAAACAACGAGGTCGGACACGTATGTGAAGAATGAGGATTTCAAATTATGGGGTTTTAGTACAATTGATTCAAATGTGAAAGATTGAGTGTACAATAATTTACCTAAAATTAAGTTTTGCGGGTACAATTGAAATTTACCCTATAATTTAAGGGTATGAAAAGTACTTTTGTCTTAGTTTAAAAAATAATGGTTTAAGTCATATAAGATTTTTTTTTTAAAAAAAAAGTTACATATTGTATTAAATTTTTTTGAACTTAAAAAAAGTGAAGAAAGTTTCTCTAAATTTTGAACTTTGCTCAAAAAAACTAATTTTATTACGTTTTTCTTCAAATATTTTTTTTACATTTTTAAATTATTACAGTTAATTATTGTTATATTTTTTTTGGGTAAGGTAATTATGGTTATATTTGATAATAATAAAAAAAATGTACCTATACTCTTTTTTTTTGTCGTCATTTATATCTCTAAAGTTTAACATTTTTTTCAATTGTACCTCAAGGCTTAATACTGTCTAAATCGTTAACAGAAAATGTTTATACAGCACACAATTTTTTTTCTTCTTTATTTTGGTGTTATTTGTATCCTAAATTTTACACTTGTACCAATTATACCCTACAAAACTTTACCACTTAGTGTCAATTATATCCCAAAAACTATTAATATCAATATTTTCTATTAATGATTTAGATGACTCTGAGCCTTAGGATATAATTGAGATAAATGTGAAACTATATAGTTTACAACAAAAAAATGTTTATGGGGCACTAACTGAGACTTTCCTCATAGTTTGGGGCACTAAATGTACTTTTGCTTGATAAAATTTAATTTTTTAAATAAAATTAAAAAAATACACAACATAGAAAATTTTGCTACATTTCTAAAATACAACAAAAAGAAATTATATATTGTAGTCTATAATTAATTAATTAAAGGTAAATTACATAAAGGATACTTATGGTTTAGCCCTTTTGCACTTACATGACATGTGGTTCAAAAGTTTGTATCATAGTATCTTGTGGGTTGCACCATTAGCACTTACAATACATGTATTTTTGTTCCATCAATTTTTTACGGCACATGTCATGTGTCGCTCACGTGGCTCAATAAAAAAAATTAAATTTTTCAATTTCATTGTATCTTAGTCATTAATTTCTACTACATCTTAGCCATTGGTTTCTATTACATTTAAGTTGTCAATTTCTATTGCATCTTAAACTAATTTCTTACCTATTAGCCGTCAGTTTCTATATTCCACACACGAGGCTTGATAAAAAATCAAAACTTTCAAGGTTAAATACTTATTTTCAAACTATGGGGTAAGTTTTATTTTGATCCTAAAACTATTTTTTGTTCCATCAATTTTCAGTGGCACATGTCATGTGTCGCACATGTGGCTCAATAAACTTTTTTTTTTTTTTTTNCTTTTTTTTTTTTTTTTCATTTTCATTGTATCTTACCCATTAGTTTCTACTGCTCCTTAGCCATCAGTTTCTACTACATCTAAACCGTCGATTTTTATTGTAGTTTAATTATTGGTTTCTCGTGCATCTTAGTTGTCAGTTTCTATTCCCACGCACGTGACTCAATAAAAAATCAATTTTTTTTAAGGTTAAACACTTATTGTGGTCCTCAAACTACATTTCTTTTGTTTTGATTTCTAAAATGTGATTTTATCAAGTTCTCATCATTTATTCTTAATCATAAATTGGAGATAAAAATTAACCACAATTTATCTCAATTGTTTGGTTTTGAAATAACAACATAAACCATATAAAATCACATTTTGGGGATCAAAATGGAACAAATGTTAAAGTTTGAAAACTAAAATGGAATAAAAAATAGTTTTACGATAAAAATAAAACTTACCCCATAGTTTTGAGGACCAAAATAAGTATTTAACCTTGAAAATTTTGATTTTTTATTGAGTTATGTGAATGACATATGAAATGTGCTATTAATTTTCGACAAAATAAAACTATAGGTAACAGTGTGAACCACATGATAATAGAATGTAAACTTTTAAACTTTTAAATGACATGTACCCTTTGTGTAATATACCCATTAATTATTAATTAATTATATATAAACAAAGTCAAGAAAATGAAGAGTTATTAATTATTCTTAATAATCGTAGTGTACATGTTAATTTTAAAGAATAAAGATAATATGTAATTATTCTTGATAATTGCTTACTAATTAATTACCCGATGTATATATAAATGTTTTATATATATATATATAACATTTATATATATATATATATATTCTCACTGTATTCGTCGATAAATTTGACAGTCCCCTTGTTTTACTGTACACTTAATGAGCTGAGGCAATAGTTCTCTCATTATCTATTTCTTTACATATGGTGTTATAGCAATGACATTCCTATGACAGGTATATCTCTAAAATAAAGTTTGATTGTAACAACTATTGAAAATAATAATAAATGAGATTAAATTAAGCTTAAAAATGGTTCTAAAATCAAAAAATAAAAAAATTATGAAAAATCAGTTTTGGATTTGATTTGACCTCATTTGCAGATAATTCTAACTAGGCATAATAATGACTTGTTAAGAGTAACATGTAACTCTAAAATCGTCGCAATCGGACTTGAAATGAGAAAGATATGACCAGCTTTCCTCATTTGACTGTAAAATAAGTGGCTCACTTTCAGAGTTTAATTTGACATTGTTTGTTGACAGCTCCGACTGGACAAAGAAGTGACTTATCAAAAGAAATAGGTAGCTTGAGACTCGTCACATTCAAAATTAAACCGAGATAAATATGGTCATATTCGATCGTTAGGACCAAGGAGTGAAACTTTTGGAAAATTTGAAGGACCAAAATTACAATAAAAAGGGCTAAATTGCAACATATTCCAATGATAAGAGACCAAAAAATTGCACTTTGCCATGATTTTATTAAGAATAATATAAGGGTAAAATGTATTTTGGTACCCTGTGGTTAGACGGAATTCACTTTGGTTCCTTGAAAGACAAAATTTGACACTTTGGTACCCTGAAGTTTGTGTCGTTAACACTTTGGTACCTTGTGGTTATTTTCCATCAAGATTTAACGGAAAATTGTTAGCACTTTTGCAAAAATTACAAAATGCCCCCAAATAGTTTCAAAATTTTCAAAAAGGTCCATAGATCATAATATTTGAGGACTAAAATGAAAATTATAACAAAATTTTGGGGCCAAAATGTAATTATGAATATATTGGAAAAAGAATATAATTACAGATTAGTTCGAAATCTGAAAAATAAAATGCAGTTTAGTTCTAAAACTGTGTGGTTCGATGGTGAGAAGATAAACTTTACAAAATTTTTGCAAAAATTACAGAATGCCCCCAAATAGTCTCAAATTGGTATATTTAATAAAATAATTAAATTAATTATGATCATATATTGTAGAAAATCAATCTTATTATAATGTGTCCCAAAGACTATTTTGAAAAATATAAAAGTTTCTTGACCTTAAATGGAAGATAAATCAAACAATAGAAATACATATTTGTTTTTTGTGTCCCAAGGACCAATCTGATAAAGATGACAAATATTTGAGTTCAATATGTGATTATTCAAGAACTTGGTTGAGAGAAATTTTATGAGAAAGGAAAAATTTTGATTCATCAAAACTCTAACTATATTTCTACAATTTCTTTTTTAATAACTCTCTAGTTCTTGAAATGAAATAGTAGAAAACTCCCTCAATTCTTTTAGTTTGTTGTCTTTTGATTCGTTTTACCAAAGGGAGAGGACCTAAACGCACAAAAGAAATCTTGTTGAAGAGTGAAATATGGTTTAAGCAGCAATAGAAACTAACAGATAAGATGTAGTAGAAATCGACGGCTGAGATTGAGTCACGTCAGCACTTTTTGTTAAATCTTGACAGAAAATAACCACAGGGTACCAAAGTGCTAACGACACAAACATTAGCGTACCAAAGTGTCAAATTTTCTCTTTCAGGGTACCAAAGTGGATTCGGTCCTAACCACAGGGTACCAAAGTTCATTTAACCCATAATATAATTGTCTTAATTCTTAAATTCTTTTATAGGCCAGAGTGCACTTTTAGTTAGTTTCATGTCTTTTACTTAGGTCTCAATTTGATCTTGTATCTTTCTTTTGCTACACTTTTGGTTTCATAAATTTTTGGTCAAATGCATAATTGGTCTCATATCTTTTTTGTTACATATTTAGTTTCATATCTTTGCAAAATATTTCATTGTTAGTCCCACAATATGGAACATTTTGTAAATATATGAAATCGATTCTGCAACCTAACCAAAAGATATAAGACTAAAAATGCAATATATATATATATATATATATATGATACCAACCTGAAACCTGAGCAAAATATATATATATATATGGGACCAAAAGTACAATTTGACCATTCTTTTATAAATATCATAAATTATCCAATATAAATCTTAAGAACAAGCTCATAAGATAAGAACTATATAGCAATATCGTGATATTAATCATTGAGTGGAGATATTTAAGTTCGTTCAATATAATTAATAGTAATGTCAATCGAATAACATATGATATGGATACGTTTCACCACAAATTGATTGAAGAGAAATGTTTATTAATTATACATTAATTTCCTAAAATAATAAAATTTGAATACTACATGAAAGCTATTGTCAATGAAAGGTGCGTGTGAGAGTGTGCTGGTAACCTAAGTATCTTTACTTTATATTCTGCAAAGCAAACTTATCTTCTTATTAATTATTTCTACAAAAGAGATCTTTCTTTCCTTTCACAGCCATAAAATAAATATCAATCAGTCAATTATCAATTAATTAATTAAAATGATGATGCAATAACGTACATTTTTCTTACCTTCTTGGTGAAGTAACATGTCTTTAATATTATGTCCAACACTATCTTTTATTCATTAATTTTAGGATAAATTACACTTTGGTACCCTATAGTTTGACCCTATTTTACTTTGGTACCTTGTGTTTTAAAACCTGATATTTTGGTACCCTGTGATATTCTAACACTTTGGTACCTTTTGGAGCTATTTTGTAATTTTAACCAAAACAAAATTTTCAAAAATTACATATTGACCCCAAAAAAATTTCAAAAAATTACAAATAGATCCCTAGATACATTTTATCTAGGAACTAAAATGAAAACTTTAAAATTTTTTTAGGTTAATTAATTTTATGGGTTTTTAATCCATTAACTTTCCTGTGTACTTTCATTTATATATATTAATTATAGTTTGAATCACTTTATCTTTCACACCATTTGATAGGATTAGGTACTACAAAACTTTAAATTGATCCCAAATATATGGGATAAATTTTAAATTTTGATCATAATTTTTTATTTATTTCAGATCGGTCTTACATATTTTTATAATTTCTCAAATTGATCTCAAACTATTGAATTAATGTAATCATATCTTTATCGTTTTAAGTTCAAATGCCACGGATCTAGAGTTACATATTACTTTTAATAAGTACTTTCTCTATTCAATTGGGACTGTTAGCAAGCAAAACCAAATAGGATTTTGAAAGTGAGTTACTCATTTCACTGTCAAACAAGCGAAGTTATTCATATCTCTCTAGTACGTTTCAAGTTCGAATGTGTGACAATGCAAGTTCGAAATTATGTGTTAACTATAGAAAAGTTATTTTTCTATCCAATTGATACCATTAGAAAATGAGATCAAATTACATTCCAAAAGTAGGTTTGAGACTATACTTCCAAGATTTGTTCGCTTGCCGTCCCAAATCTACTTTTGCGACATGATTTGAGCTTGTTTGCTGAGAATCTTAACTAGACAAAAAAAATTCTTCAAGAGTTAACAAATAGTTCCAAAATCATCGCTTTCGGACTTAAAATGAGAAAGATATGGCCAACTTCGATTGTTTGATCATGAAACGAGCAACCCACTTCTGGAACTCCATTTGAATTGATTTGTTGACGGTCCCAACTGAATAGAGAAAGTATTTGTCAAAACTAATATGTAACTCTAGATTCGTGGCATTGAAACTTAAAACGAGAGAGGTATGACTATATTTAGTTGTTTGGTAAATTACACAAAAAGGCTCTGTGGTTTAAAAAGTGTCAAATAGGGTCCCTGTGGTTTACTCCGTTAACTAAAAGGGTCCTGAGGTATATTTTCGTCCAAAATTTGACGAAAATCTTAGCTAATATACTATTTTAAGACTCTAACTATTAATTTTTATGCGTTTGACTCCCTATTTGTATGAAATTTGATGGAAATCTTAGCTAAAATACTATTTTAAGATCCTAACTATTACTATGAAACTTTTTTTTTTGTTTTGAAGTCTTTCTCTCATACAAATAGGAAGTTAAGCGCATAAAAATTAATAGTTAAGGTCTTAGAATATTATTTTAGCCAAAATTTCCGTCAAATTTTGGATGGAAATATACCTCATCACCCTTTTTGTTAACGGAGCAAACCACAGGAACCCTATTTGACACTTTTTAAACCACAGGGACCCTATCAGAAAATGGGTCAAACCACAAGACCCTTTTATATAATTTACCCTTAGTTTTTTGGGACCAATTTGAGAAATTATAAAAAAAATATATAACACCAATTTAAAATAAATAAAATATTTAAAACCAAAACCTTGAGATTTTGATGGATTTGTCAGTATAATGTTGTGAGTATATACATACATACATACATATTTATACTATATTATATGTGTGAGGGTGCTTTTGGTTGGTCAAAATTAAACAATTAAAAATTAAAAAAATCAAAGAAATAAATGTACACTACTCTACCATCGACTTCCCTCACACACTAAATATAACTTCCCATTTAAAAGTAAGAAAAAGATATAATTTCCCATTTTATAATATTTTCATGAGATCATTTTTATTGATATTTTTAATTATTAATATAAATATATAACAAAATTAACTATTTAAAAATTTTTTATATGATTCGATACTTTTAATTATTTAAAACTTTAAATGTATATTTGCGTGCCCGTTAGGGTGACCCTGGTACTTTTATATACGTACACATACACAATTTTATTTTTTAAAGTGATTAAATTGTTAATGAAAGTATAGTGATAATTTATTTCCATATACATTTTACATTTTTACCTTTTTAATTTAAACTAAAGATATCCACCGTTAGGATTCGAACCTCACCATTTAGTTAAGAGACCAAGTGTTGAATCACTAATTAACTCTCGTTGTACATCTTCTAGTGCTACATTTTTTTAAAAAAAAAATTATTTATCTTANGATCCATAAAAGATTAATGATTTATTTCAAGTATTAAAAAGAACGATAAAAACTTAAAAAAAAAACTCACATTTTATATTAATAGTAGAATAAATACAAAAATTTGATTTCCAAAACAAAATAAAAAATCATTTTAACATCAAAATAACTATTTGACAGTTGACACACTATATAGGTTAAAACCACATTTTGGTCCATAATATTTACCTCGAATTTTGTTTTGGTCCCTAGTATTTTTATTGTTCTGTTTTGATCTTAATATTTTCCAACAATTACGTTTTGGTCTCTAACTACTGCATATGATCATATTTCTCTTATTTCAAGTCTGAATGTGGCAAAATTGAATTTACAAGTCACTCCTAATGAGTTCTTTCCTTCCCTGGGGCCTTCGACAAACGAGATTAAATCAGGTCCAAAAGTGGGTCTCTCGTTTCATGAAGTTTGTGATATCTCTCTCATTTATATTTAAGGGTAAATTACAAATTAGGTACCTGTGGTTAGGCCGGATCTCACATCACTGTTGTGTGGTTTGAAAAATTTCACTTTAGGTACCTGAGATATGCGTCATTTAGTAATTAGGGTACCTGTGTTTTGTTCCGTTAATTTTAAGGGAAAATGCTGACGTGACGCAATCTTAGCCATCAATTTCCAATGTGGCTTAGCCGTCGATTTCTATTGCATCTTAACCGTTGATTTCTCTTGCATCTTAGTCGTTGGTTTCCACTCCAAGGTTAAAATCTCAGTTTTGGTTCTCAAACTATGGGGTAAGTTTCATTTTGGTCATAAAAGCCATTTTTTGTTTCATTTTTGCCTTCAAACTTTCACATTTTTTTCCGTTTTGATCTCTAAAATGTGATTTTGTCGGAATTTTCACCGTTATTCTTAGTCATAAATTAGAGATACAAATCAACCACAAATTTATCTCCAATTTGCAACTAAGAATGAAAATTTCTCTTCCTCTCTTTGTCAACTCACTTATTATTACGTATATGAGTAGTGGTGAACAAAAATATAAAAGATACGTAAAATAAATAAATGGGTTAAATAAAAAATATGATTTTTTTTGTTTCAAAAACTAAAGTAGTCCAGTTTGGATCAATCGAACCCAATGGCCCGGACTGAGTCTAACCGGGTCGGATCTCAGGCCCGGCTCGACCCAACCCGTGATCACTCCTATATTTGAGAGAGAAATGATTCATCTTAATTATTTAGGTTAGAAATAACGGCATAAATCATATGAAATAACATTTTTGCAAAAAAAGGAACAAATATGAAAGTTTGAGGACCAAATGAAATAAAAAATAGTTTTATGACCAAAATGAAACTTATCCCATAGTTCGTTGACCAAAATTTGATTTTTCATTGAGTCACGTGAGCGCCACGTCAGCATTTTCTGTTAAAATTGATGACATAAAACCACAGGTACCCTTATTGCTAAACGACGCATGCCTAAGGTACCCAAAGTGAGATTTTTTAAACCACACGGCGGTGATGTGAGATTCGACTTGACCACGGGTACCTAATTTGTAGTTTACTCTAAATTTAAATGCAACAAAAACATAGCTATTTGTTATCTTGATAAGTTCTTTTTCTGTCTAGTTGAGATCATTTGACAAACAAGATCAAATAGTAGTCCCAAATTTGGTATTGGTGTTTTGACCAAACTCATACGTCCTCAACTGGACAGAGAAAATACTCATCAAGTGTTACCTGTAGATTCGATTTCATTACATTCAAATTTGAAACGAGAGACATATGACTAACTTCATGAAATTAGAGACTCATTTTAGGCCCAATTTCACCTTATTTGTTGAGGTTCTCAATTGGTCAGAGAAAAAAATATCAAGAGTAACTCGTAGTTTTGATTTCGTCAAATTCAAAGTTAAAACGAGAGAGAGATATGACTATATTTAATAGTTAAAGACCATTCATTGAATCTATTAGGAAATATTATTGACAAAAACAGAATTGTTGAAAAATATTAAAGATCAAAATTGAACAAAAGAATGTTAGAGATCAAAATAGAATTTGGAGTAAATATTAAGGACTAAAATAATGGTATGACTACTAAAGTAATTAAATAAAGAGGGAGTGGAATTAATTGATTAATAATAATATAGAAGCCTCCTAGTACCTGGCTTCTTGTATTGACCAAAGTATGTCCCTGTTAATTAAGGTGGCCATATGAGAATCAGAGAAGATATTCAGAAGAATTATATAAAATTTCGTGCACAGGGAAAAAAAGGTGATCCTGATTGATGGATCGATCTTAATTAATTAATTAATTAATTGTACTATAAACATAGAAAATGGAAATTAATAATTTAATTAAAGGGTCCCATTAGTTTTGATTCCAAATTGAAACCACATCATGGAGATGTCTAGTGTTCTACGCCTTCTTCTGACGTGTGGAAAGTGAATCCCAACATTTAAATTTCTACTATCATCACCACAATCATCCATAATAATTATTAACATATGCATTTTTTCCAAATGTAAATTCAACTAAGACTCACTGTATGACATCCCTTCATACAGTGATAAGAGAAAGTTTGCCATGCCCCTGAATTGGGTGAATGAAACATAGTGGGTAAATTTTTTGGTGGAATGATTAAAAAGCTTGAAAGGACACGGCCTAACAAAGATTTTTGATATTATTGGGTTTTGTCCCAGTTGATCAAGCTTATTGTACCTCAATAAGGATTTTTTAGGCTTGTAACATGGCTAAAGGTGATAAAGTTCATTTAAAAAGATAAGAGTGTAGGCTCAAAAGTATTGTACCCCTCCCTACTTCTGCTTCAACTTGTTCTTCTTTTCCTATTTTCAATCAAGTTTATAGTAGAGTTCACTTGACAAGAGAAGATCTTTTAGGGTTGTAATGTGGCGTGATGGGTTTTGAAAGAAAATGATAAGTAGGCTCAAATATGAATGTTGGATTATAATGAGGATTTTTTTGAAAAATCTTGTAGCTCATGACTTTGCTTTGAAGCTTTGATTTTTGAGAGGTTTCCTCTTCGACATTTTTGCTCATTCCTTTTTTTTTTCTTTTGTATTGCCTTTGGCAATCTTTGTATTTTTTTCTGAACCGCCTATCCGTGTAAAGGTCTAGGCAAAGACTGATCTTTGTCTCTTTTTTGTTTGCTTCGCCTATCCGTGTAATGGTCTAGGCGAAAGCTAATCTTTGTTTCTTTTGGAAGAGCACTTTTTTGTATCAAGAGCTATTTTTGCATATAAATCCTTGTTATTCCAAATGGTTAATTTTTGTTGGTATTTTTGAAAGGAAACTTTGATTGGCTCAAAGGGTTTAACAATGGTGAAACACTGTATGGGATAAATGAAGAAAAATTGATCTTCTCTTGTCATTTGAAATTCTAGCATAAAAGTGTTGAAAGATTACCCGTCCCTGGTGAAACTTTGTTTGTTTGTTTATTTTGTTAGAAAACTCGCTCCTGGCTCAAAAGGGGTAACTAGGGAAAATCTTCATGATATTAGGGATGACAAAAATGCCTTGCATCGTTGGTACAATTTTACTTGTATGGTTGTCTTTGTAATCGGCACATGTCCTTTCCATGGGCTTTTTGTGAAGCTTTTTTTTTTTTGGGTGTTTTCATGGCAAAGTGGGATACTTAGAAGCTCATTGTCATGCATATCCAAAGTATTACATTGTTTTAGACAAACCATGAGTTAAGATCATTACATGTGACAAGAGTCTTAGGAATTCTAATTCCTAAGAAGCAAGAAAAGAAGAGAAATTGAGTAGATGAATGAGAGAAAGCTAGTGAAAATGGTGTGCGCAAAAATCTTGTTCATTCTTATTGTAGTTCAAAAATCATAGTTTAAAAATGATCATTTTGGGTCATCTTGTTTGCCCCTAGCTCGACCGTCTATGGTGTCATGCTTTTGCTACTAGTCAAAGCAACCATTTGAATTTGAATTTATTTGAAAATGTGAATGAGGTTTTTATTTTGGAAAAATGTTTCCTTTAGGCTCTTATTTTTAATTGGCTTTTATAACATTGTTTGAATTGCTCGTGGTAGCCCAAGACTTGTTTAAAAAGCGTCATCACAAAAACTATTTTTTAAACATTTTTTTTAGCGAGTCACTGTTACATATGAAAGGGTTTGCCTACTCAGAGTAACAATGTGTATATTTTATGAATTTATTTTTGGGAAGGATTTGTTTTTTTTTATTAGAAAAGAGACACTTGCATAGTCTCTTTGTTTGGGTGTATGGGATGTACGCAGACCCGTTAGATTCCTCATGTGAACATGGGTTCATCTAGAAGATCAAAATTGACAATTCGATTGTGGAAGATTTGCTTCTCATTATATCGATGTCGTGATTTTAAAATTTTAGAAATATTTGGTTCTTTATAAAAAATTTATTACTGGGAGCTACCCCTAGTAATATTATTTTTTGAATATGATGAACAATAACTCAAACCCCTTTTATGTTAAGAAGCATGATTCCCCAACAAACAAGAATATTTAGAGTGGATCATGAATCTGTTAAAAATTATTTTGAGATATGAGTTTATTTTAGAGAAGATTACTTTGTGAAATATCTCTTCTTTAAAATCACACAATTTTTTTAAAAGACCATTTTAGGAAATTACTTGTGAAAAGCCTATTTTAGAAATGAGTTTATTCTTGAAAATTGCCAATCAAACTCACAAAAGATTCCCTAAAGGCTTTTATTGTTTTAATATCATTCCCCTTTTGAGGGAGATACCAAAAGAATGATTTTTTTTTAAAATTCTTTCCTTTTTGGAAAAGATGCTCATGATGATGCAACATGCTATGCAAAGAAAGTTTGCCCTCATGTGTCCTAATAAGGTAGGCTCCTTAAAATTCCTAGAAGGTCAAAGGTCCTTGAATTGCTCCCACTTTTTAAGGTGAGAACCCCATTACACAGACCTTCTCACAAGGAGGATATCCTCTCATTGGTCCTTCCCATGCAATAGGTAACAATCCAAGCGAAATCCGTAGGATCGACCTTGAGAGAAGCCTAGTCTCATAGGGAAGTCCCATAGGATCTCTTCTAACTTATGGCGAATGGACCCCGGGTCGGCAAATGTGTGAGGTGATATTGTGTTTAGTGTATATGTGTGAGTAGAGGGCAATCCTAAGATTCTACCCTTCCCTCATCCACAAAAGTGGATAACCTGCAAAAGAAACACAACAAATATGGAGGTGTGCTTTTAATTTTTTGTTTTTCTTTTTGTTATTAATTATTTCATTTAAGAATTCTATTTAATAATTCCCAGGTAATCGGTGAGGTCACAAGCGGTCCCACTTAATAACCGATTTCCTTAGACATAATTACTTTATAGAATTTCCCTTAAATAAAAAAATATTACCCTAGGGGTCTCTAGTTCAATTATTTTTTTTATAATTGTTGAAATGGGATAATTAAAAATAAATAAATAGGCCATTTAAAAAAATAATTATTTTGTTGTTGGGCTTGGCTCTCAAGCTGTCCCTAGCGGAGTCGCCAAACTGTCGCGCCCGACATTGCGGAGAATGTCATCATTTAATAATTTTATCTCTGAAAATTTTTAACTTGATTGAAAATAGAAAAAGAAGAACAAGTCGAAGCAGAAGTAGGGAAGGGTACAATGCTTTTGAGCCTACATTCTTCTCCTTTTAAATGAACCTTATCACCTTAAGCTCCAAATCTCATACAAAAAAAGAAAAATACAAAAATCATCATTTACCAGATTTTAGAGATTTGTTCATATAATGAGTTTCATCCTTCTAACACTTGCACACACGATGCGCTTAAATTCTTTTCATCTTAGAAAGATTACCATTAATTCAACAATCAAATTTTGTGAAAATTATTTTTTAAAAACTAAAAAAAAAAAACATCTTGATACTCATCCAATCCCCACTATCTTAATATTGCCCATAGAGAGAGGCCGCACCTCCCCTCATTACCAAAGACGAAACCAATATTAGCAATAGTCACACAACTATGTCCTGCAATTCAGGAAAAAGTTTTAGATTGCATTCTTCCATATTCTTCCTCTGATCAGGGGCATATCATGATTTGAAAACCATAAATCTTTGAAAACTTTGCACCTTGGGGTCCCGAAATAAATAAAACAAATAAAAATTTGATTGTGATTTGAAAACAACAGTTGGACGAACGGACTAGCATTTTCTGAAAAAGAAATAATCTAATATATTTTTTATTAGTTATATGGTAAAATAGGAGAGAAATTAAAAAAAAAAAAAAGATTGATCATAGAAAAAAGTTTAATATTTGAAGTTAATTCTCCAATTTCACTCTACATATTAAAGCTTAAAAAAATATCTTATTTTAATTTAACTTAGCCACTTCTTGTGTCCATTGTAAAATTAATTGTGGACAATATTCAAGATAGATATTAAGGTAAATTACATTTTGGTACCTTGTAGTTTGACCTCATTTTATTTTAGTTTCATAAGGTTTCTACTGTTACTCTTTTGGTACCCTAAACAATTTTTAGGTTAGTTTTAGACAAAATTTGGCACATGACTTGCACGTGGGCACATTAAAACTCAGTTTGTTCAATATTTTGCCACAACAAAGATCAAACACATGCTTTTCAAATGTTTTGATTGATTCCGGTGTTGGATGCTAAGAAAGTTTTGAGAGAATTTAGAGTTAGGTTTCGAAAAACATACGTTTGATCTTTATTGTTGTGGCAAAATGTTAGAAAAAATTGAGTTTAAGTGAACCCATTTGCTAGTCATGTGCCAAATTTCGTCTAAAACTAATGAAAAAATTATTCCGGTTACCAAAAGGGTAACAATGGCGACCTCAAGGTACCAAAATGTCACGTTTTAAACTACAGAATCCTAAAGTGAAATGAGGTCAAACCACATAGTATCAAAGTTTAATGTACCCTAAATATTACTATGCATATAATAGTGTAATTGACATAATAGAGTTTGTTTTTTGGTTGAAATGACATAATAGAGTTTTTAAAAAACCAAAAATGATTAAAAAAAGGTAAATTAAGTTAGCTATAACAAGGTAGCAAGATTAATTAATTAATAAATAGAAAATAATTGGGAGACGATATATGTCATAAATTCACTAATTTTCAAAAGATAAAACAGAATAGGCCTAGCTATCATTTGAGTGTAATATTTGGCTATACAGCATCTAGCTAGGAATTTTAGTGCAAAACACAGTAATAAAAATACTTAATAAATAGAAAATAATTATGATGAGGTCAGATTCTAAAAGAGAGGGAGAAAAAATGGTGAGATATTCATTTTGGTCCTCAAATTAAGGGGGTCAGTTTCATTATAGTCATAAAATTATTTTTTTCTTCTGTTTTGGTCCTTAAATTTTAACATTTATGCCATCGTTAGTCCAAAATATGATTTCATATTATTCTTGCTGGTATTTCTAGCCCATACAGATACAGTTGAGATGAACTATTTTTCTCTTATATGTGTCATAATAAGTTAATTGACAAAAACAAAATCACTCTTTGAAAGAAAACTCTGCCACAAATTTATTTCCAAGTTGTTAATAAGAATAAATGTTTTTTTTTTCTTTTTGCTAACTCACTTAATATGACACATATGAAAAAAAAAATAGCTCATCTGAACTGCCTAATTAAGTTAGAGATAACATTAAAAATAAAAAGAAATCACATTTTGGACTAATGACAGAACAAATGTAAAATTTTGAAATATAAAACAAAACAAAAAATTATTTTAGGATCCAAATGAAACTAATTGCATGGTATGAAAATCAAACCGACTGTTTGACCAAAAAAAAAAAAGAGAGGTAAAACTTAAAAGAATTTGTTTGCTTGCTTCAAAAAGAGGCAAAGCCAAAAGGTTGAGTGGATAGTCTAGCTGCTATTATTGTGTGCACTTATGAGAAGGAGATCAACAATGCCTTTTTTCTTTCTTTTTTTTTTTTAAAAAAAAAAGAGCAAACCCCCTTTTTGGTCCTTCAATTGTTACTGAGTCGAGGATTTGGTCCCTCAATTGTGGGAAACTACAACTCAGTCCCTCAATTGTACAATCCCGTTTACGTTTTGGTCCCTCACGTCTGGTCCGTTAGTGATAGAGGTGTTAAGTGATGACGTGTCACCGTTATTTGCTTAGGTGGCCGTTAAATGCTTAGTCGAGGGACCAAATCCTCGACTCAGTAACAATTGAGGGACCAAAAAGGGGGTTTGCTCAAATTAATATCCAACTCATTTTCACTTGACACCTCATTAAAACTACTCTCTTGAAATTTGGTCCCAAAACCCCTAAATCCCCTAAAACTTTGTTTTAATCCTCTTTATCTTTTTCATCTTCTTCATTCATTTTAGTCCCAAATGCTAAAAATAAAATTGTAAAGTATCCCAAAACCCTTCCAAACATTCCAATTTAGTCCTTAAATGTATTAAAAATCCTAAAACTTAAGCCCCAAACTCTAAACCCTAAAATCCTAAACTCTAAACCCTAAAACCCTAAACCCTAAAACCCTAAATTCCTAAAATTGTAAAGTGTCCCAAAACTCTTCCAAACATTCCAATTTAGTCCTTAAAAGTATTAAAAACCCTAAAATCCTAAAACCCTAAACTCTAAAACCCTAAACCCTAAAATCTAAAACCCTAAACCCCTAAACCCTAATTCCTAAACCCCTAAAAAAACTACTCTCTTGAAATTTGGTCCCTAAATCCTACTTTCCTCTTCATCATCTTCATCTTCTCATCCACTCCAAACCCCAAACCACAAAACACTAAAACTACACAACCAGAAATCACCAAAGATTACACAAGTTTCATCAATCCATCAATTCTTGATTAAAAAAAATTAGTTCATCATCAGTTCATATCATCATCATCATCATTCATCAGTTCATCATCCAAAAATTAAAAAAAAAATAAGTTCATCATCAGTTCATATCATCATCATCATCATCATCATCATCATCATTCATCAGCCGAAAAGCTCTCGTGGCAGCGAAGGAAGGAATCGAGAAGCTTACAGACTCATGAGAGAGAAAGCAAGTCGCGACAGAGTGAACATGTGGCGTCGTTGAGCTTTCCATGGAGTGAACCTGATGGTCGCGACAGAGACTCAAAAGCGAACGGCCGAAATGGGTAAACGACGACGGCGACAACGAGTTTTCATCATCAGTCGCAGGCATTCTCTCGGAATTTCTTCAAAATCGAAAGAAACCCCAAACTTTCTCTCCCAATTCGAATTCGAACCCTAAGAAATGAATGAATGTATCTCGCGACGCCCAAAATGGTTGAGAACTTGAAATCAAACCCAGAAATTGAAGAATCGAGCGAGAGAATGTTTAAGGATTTGAAGAATCGAGCCATTTTGAAGTTTGAGGATTTGGTTGAAGCAGTAGGATCGACGGTGAGAAATGAAAGATGAGAGAGGAATGAGGATGAAGATGAAGATGAAGAAATTAGGGTTCAGGGACTAAAATGTTTTTTTAATTATGATTTAATAAATTGAGAATAATGGGATAAAATGAATGAACTCAAA
>QANZ01004798.1:18510-40355 GCA_003254925.1 Chamaecrista fasciculata
GGGAGGGAGGGAGGGAGGGAGAGAAATGACTATACAATGTGAGTTTTGGCCATTGACTACTATTTTTATTGACTAAAAAACAGAAATAGTGTGATAATGGAATCCTTCTTTCACAAAGAAAGTTAAAAAGGGAGATATACATAATTCAAAAGATTAAAAAGGAAGGCTTTACTATGATGATAGGGGTTAAAGTTAAACCAGTTTAGCACCAAATAGAATTGTAGGGTTTTGAGTTCACAAATCATAAGCTGGTGTTATGACACGTTTACACAATGTGAAAAAGGAAAAAATAAATTAAAATAAGCTATTATATCATATTGCTTGGCTGGCATGCATGCTTGTCACAAAGAGGATAATTAGTGGACAATTACTTGATAAGAGATGGAGATTAGTGTCCCTTAGTGGACTCACTATGCAGCTAATTACCGGGGAAAAAATTCTCTCACAATCCTTTTTATTTTTTTAATTCACAAAAGAAAATATTTTTAGATAGGAGTTAGGACCAACTTTTCATATCATTTCCAATATATATATTTTTAGTATTGAGAAATTAGGACAATTTCAATTTATATCTTACTATGTATTTTTTTTTTTGTGCTAAAGTTATATTGTAATTGAGTTAAGTTTTATACAAAAATTATCTTTTTCAAAATAATAATAACTAATATTTTATTTTTATTTAGCCAAAAAAATAACAAATAATTTTCCATTCAAAAATCATTAGATATATATTAGAAGAGAGCTAGTATTAATTTTTTAACAAAACACTTATAATCAAAAGTCAAGCTCCAATGGCCAACAAAATGAAAGAAAAAAGTGGGAAGCCATATTTTATGATTTATGATTTTATATATAGATTTATAGTCATATGCTTTAATTAAAAAGATTTTCTATAGATACCTTTTTGTATAAGAATTTTTCCTTGTGTCCACAATTGGCCAATTGGCAAAGTGAAGTTCATGGGCAAATAGGCTTTTAAATTGAGTTTTTATATATGCACATTGGAAATATAATAAATCCTTAAAGTAGAGAGGGTGGAGTGGGATTTACACAAAAAATATATATAGGGATAACTAAATTTTGATTACTTTTTCTTGTGATCTTCAGTAACGAAATTAGGGTTTCAAAACAAAAAGGTTAGGTAATTAGATGAAGATGACCCATATCAATTAAACTAATGAAGAAATTATATTAAATTCAAATAATGTATATATTTTAATGGACACTAGTAGTATAATTAATCTCTCCCATCATCCTCTCCTATACTATTGCAACCTTTTTTTTCTTCTTTAATTTGACATGTCTTTAAAGAAAAAGGAAGAGGTATTTGGATAATGAATAGATCACACCACTTTCCAACTTCTAAAAAATTTTCTCTCTCTATATCTCTCTTGAATCTTCAACTATTTAAAGCCATGGGGTCACAATATAACTTCTCCACTAGATTTCTAAAGAAGAAATTTTTCTTCTTTCTTTAAAATAAAACAAGACGAAATCCATATATATCTCTTTAGAAATCTTATAGCTCCAAAAATCTATCAAATCCTTGAAATCTGATAGGCATGAAGCTGTGTTGGCAAAAATCCATCCATGGCTCTTAGAACAAGAATCAAGAAAGGCAAGCATGGAGGAGGAGGCGCGTGAGACCCACGCGCCGCCAATTTCTCACCATAAACAGTTTGTCTGGGATTTTAGCCATATTGGGTTTCTCTATGATGATGATGAAGAAAATATTGTTATTATTATTATAGCAGAGAAGCAATCTGGCTAAAGCTAAAGATGAACCGGCAAGTCACAGTAAGGCATTAATGGATTTCCAATGTGATATATATATATATATATATGTATGTATTATCATATATGGAATCCTCATGGCTATGCTCACTCTTAAATCTTCTCTGTATTCTTGTGTTATGTTATGTTAAAGAATGTAGTAATAAAGGGAAAAAAAATGATCTTGGATCATCCATATTCCTCATTTGCAGGTGATACTAGAAGTTGGGTTTTTTGTATAATTCACTTTTAGCTTCTTCATTTGCAGATGAGTGAGGTAGGTAGGTTCTTGTGATCATTCATCTCCTTCTCTTTCTTTCTTTCCATGTTTGTGTGTTTGTGTCTGTGTACTTTTGGTATTGACATGCTTGTTTCTCTTATGGTATTGTGGGCAATAAAAGAGTTTTACTATATATATATATATGTACTAATTCTCTAATTTCTTACTTCTTTCATATTCATGGATTCTGTTAAACAAACACTACCTATCATAATTTAAGTGTTGCAGATAGTGGTTTAGATATTTCCCTTAATTTCCTTTTCATTCAAGACTAGTGTTTCAATGTTGAAGTTGATGAAGCCATTAAGAATTTGTGTTGTTTTCTGCAGACTAAACGGCCATTTATAGTCAGTCTTAAATATTGCTCCAATTAGCTTTTGAATGTGTTGTTTTCTGTCATTCCATTCCAACCAGAAAACCAATGGCTCATTAGTGATTATCACATTCTAAACAAGAGAAGATCAAAACATGACACGTGAAATGAAACATTCTTTTCTATCTATCTCATCACTCAGAATACAAGAAAACTTTACCCATGAAAAAAAATCAAAATGACTAACCGGGTCAAGTCTAGAAGGGGCTATTCTCTTACAACGTGATGCACCCCAGGTTCAAATCTGCCAAAGTGGCGCTTGATAGTGCCTCGAACAAGATTGCCTTCAGTGGAGGATTTCTATGGGAAACCAAAAATAATAATAATAAAAAAGACTTACAGGGGTTGGGTCTAATAAAAAGGGCTAGTTTCACACAACGTGACGAATCCAGGTTTAAATCTCCGCCTGGGTCTAATAAAAAGGGCTAGTTTCACACAACATGATGAATTCAGGTTTAAATCTCCGCTGTGAGAGATGCCTGACAATGCCTCGACCAAGATTGCATTCAATGGAGGATACTTGTGAAAAACCGATAAAAATAAATGAAAAGGAACAAGTTGCCAACCTAAAAATCTGAGGAGTTGTTTAACTAGGCTTTCTTCTCCAAGTGCCTTTTCCAATTTGCAATAGAAAAGCGTAGAGCAATTCATTCCAAGTATCAGGTACTCCAGGTAAGCACCAATGGCTACAATCTTGAAGTCTCTCTGAAGAATTACTTTCTGCTTCTGATTTATACCCCATTCTGTACACTGAAGGATGCCCATCTTTTCTGTAATCTGTGAGCCTGCTTATGTTCATGTACATCACTGGGATTTTCATTCTTTGGATTATTTCCTCCAACACTCTCATCTTTGGGGGATACTTTTGCAAGTATGTCTCATTGTATATCGGCTCGGTTTCCTTGTGACACTGTCCTCCAGAATTCCATTGGCCACCTCTGCAAATTATAACCATGTCATCATCATCATCATCATCATCATCATCATGCAAGTGTTATGAAGAAAAAAAAAAGTCAGCTAAAGAGGTTCATGAGGACTAGTTAATTTAGATTCAGATAGTCAGATACCAAGAGATTCAGTTTTATATCTCCAGAATTTTGCTGTGTCAAAACTAAAGTTGAATGGTTTTATTGTTTGTGTTCTAATTATTGTTCTTGTTTTTTTGGTCACTTAAGTTAGAAAATCCATCTAAGTTAGTTATAATGAGCCACTAACTTTGTTCACACAGATCTGGTAGAACCTAATGATGCTATGTTACTAGATTCATCATTAGTAGCACTTATAAGCAACAGAAATAAAACCAACCAGAAAGATAGATCTATCTAGTGAGAATTTTACTACCAGACAGAAAACTTAATAAAATTGTCGAACTCGTGTATCTTTCAAGAAAAAAATACCTAAAATGAATCATCGAATATCCTCGGAAGAAAACTTGGGTTCGATTGGTGTCGATGTTTCGGTCAACCCATTTAGCCCACGTGTTCAAAGCCCTCCTATATGCATCCTGAACCTCCAGTCTTGGGTGGACATGATTGCCTTCTTGATAATACTCTTCCCTGAAAAACTAAAACTATAATTGTTATGGATTTGAAAACAAGTGAAGGGAAAACAAAGATTTCATTTCATCTAGCAAAAGTGGAATTCGGATCCCTTAAAAGTACTTCAGAGTACAAACCAGTTCTTTCTTTTAAGATTTTCTATGTGTAAAAAATATGATATCAAGACACTTTACCCTGAAGTATTCCAGAGGATCCAAATTTGCAAAATTGACAGAAATTAAATGAACTCGCTCACCCACGAGATGTCTTCTCATGTGTCCACCAATGTCCTGTGTTGAATACTATGATATCAGCATCATGGTACAAGGAAATTGCCTTGTCCATCAAGTCCAACCTTAGTGTCTCAAAGGAGGTTCCATTCTTGCCTTTGAAGCTTGATTGTCGAACCAAGAACGGCGAGGCAACAAAATCCACTGAACAATTATAATCCTACAAAATCAACAAGAAAAATTTCTAATAACCTTTTTTTTGTAAGAACTAGGCAGTATTTCCCAGCTCCAAAAACCAAATATATAAATTTCTCGCTCTTTTCTTTATTTTTTGGTATCACCATTAGTTTTCCCCACCTATTCATGCAACAGTTTAAACAAAGACTAATCTCATTTGCATCGAGAGCAAACAGTTTGCATCGAGAGCAAACAGTTAGAGCTCTCCTAATAATATCCTCCCAATAATGTAACTCCCTTATCGCTGCACCAAATATTTGTTGGTTTCTTGTTCTTTTCATACATACAACGCAGTTCGAACCAGAATATCATACTTAAAGAATCCAAATATATAAACTTACCTCAAATCTAAAGGCATAGACGCCTCTCTTCTTAAATTCTGTCTTTCCTGAGATTTCGTAAACTCGTTTCTTGTTCCTTATGCTTTGTCTGAATATACAAACCATGGATTCCCACATGTTTCTATTCAGTGAATCCCCCACGAACACTAGCCTCTGCCCTCTCAATCTCTCCAGAAAATCCGTTGCATTCAAACTTTTAAAAACATGAAAAAAAAAAAATACAAAACAATGAAAACATCATTATCATGGACCCAAAAAAACAAAAAAATCGTTAATTTCAGTGAAAATTAATCTAACCTTGGAATGTCACACCCATTAGGCTGCCATTTAAGCTTCACATAGTCTGTATCTGGTCTTCCATTAAGATGACAATTGAAATCTCTATCTATGTGAGGACATGAACCTAATGGATAATAAGGTTTTGATTCATCTCTCACCCACTTTCCATTAAAGATATCGCATTTTTCTTCAAACAGTAATCCAATCCTCTTCGTTTTCTCAGCCACATTGTGAATCTCAATTCCCAAACTTGAATTCCTCACTGACTCTGCTTCTATGGCTTTGTGGGATGCATTCAAAGTAGTGTTCACACCATTAGAATCGAAAAAGATGGGTTTTTTAATGACCGTTGTGTGGTTTTCTTCGACATGCAAGCTTGAATTTTTGACATTGTGTGTGAAATTCCTTAAATGGGTCGAACCTCGTATTCCAGAAGAACCAGTTTTATTCACAGAAGAAGTAGTAGTAGTAGAAGAAGAAGAACATGAAGGAGTGATAAAAATCTTAACTTTAGAAGGAGGGATGGAATTTTTCTGTAAAAGTATAGTGAAAAGAATAAGATAAGCAGCCACTAATAAACTCAACGAAATTACTTGTATTCTGGGTGTGAATAACGGCTCTTGCCACCAAAATTTCTTAGACTCCATGAAAGAAGAAGAAGAAGGACAGAAAACAGAGTGATACGGCGTCGTTTTGAAGGAGGAAGAAGATAATTGAAGAAGAAGAAGAAGAAGAAGAAGAAAGTGATGGAAAAATGTTTTGTGTGTTCAGAAGAACAGAGAGAAAAGAGAGGGAACTGCACTATTCAGTATTGAAATTACAATTCGCCCAATTTCTAATATTTTACAGTGACAAGAACAATATGTATAATTCATATGTTTTTAATGATACAACAAGACTTTGTCAGATAAGGATTGTATAGTTGGGTAACAATTTTTCAGTATGTTTTTGGCAAAAGGATATAAGTCACGAGACTAATGTATGTGAAGATTTGAGTTTGAGTTATGGAAAACTTGTTTGAGGGTGGATTATATATGATCACATCTCTTCAAAATTTGAAATTTCTATGATTGTTTTCCCTAAAGAGAAAACTTATTATTATATCATATTTGAATTTATATGGAATTGAGGAATCAAAATAATTAAAATATATGATTTGATTTCTACAATTATAATTGTTAATGATTTAGTCCTTAAATTTAAATTGATTTTGTACCTTTGTTGTCCTTGAATTTATATTAACTTGTTGAATTGATTTTGTGCCTATTTAGTCTTTGAATTTGACTTGATTTTGTAACTTTTTTTGAATTTGACTGAGAAATTAAATTATTAACGAATATGATATTTTAAAGACTGAATTATTATTTAGATTGTTTAACGACTAATTCACTAACTTGATACAAACAAAAAGACTAAAAATAATTTTTCTCTAATATGTAATATGATTTGCATATAAGATTTGTAATACGTTTGGCTATAAGAGAAGCTTGGTTTTTTTTTTCAAATTCAAATTTTAGTTATGATATTCTGTTTTGAAATTACCGTTGTTGAATTCAATTGGTCACGATGATATATCTTATGCATAATATAATTTTTAAAAAATCTACAAATTACGCTCACTTTATATCCATTATTGATTATTGATTATTTTTTAATATAGTATACCATCTATTATATGTATATATAGTTATATACTAATATTAGATTGTAATTTTTTTAAAAAAAATTGACTTTTAGCACAAGATAAATAAAACTAAAATATATCAATAAATATTTGGTGCAGTTGTAAGCGGAGTGTATCTCAGGTTAAGGACTTAGGTTTGAGTACTAAAATTGTTATTATTAGAAAGTCTTTAATTGTTCGCTTCTAGCCTGAATGAGATTAGTTTTTACATAAAATATTATAAAAATAAATATGAGAATACATGATTTTATCAAAAGAAAATGAGTAAAATAAGAAATTTAATTGGATTTTCTAGTACGCTATATTTTAAATAAAAAATTAATATTACTTTTTTTTTGTTTTAATATTACTTTTAGAAAATACACTTAAAAATAAAATTAGATAGCCATACCCTTTAATTATCTCCTGAAAAAGAAAAATAAATATATTCTAGATAAAAAATTACAAACTTTCAGATTACACATATTAAAAGAAAATCGTTTAAATATATACACTTTATTTTTACTAAATGACATGTTTGCAATCTCAACCAAAAAAAAGAGATTCAAGCAAATAATCATAATTAATAAAAAGGCCAAAAACTACTCTAATTGAATTATAATATTGTGAAGAGATTTGAGTGAAAATTAGGCAAAGGAATAAAATTGTAGCCCAAGGGAGAATGTACTTGATTTATCAACTTTTGTATAGTAGTTTCAAAATTATTGGTGTTCTTTCCTAAATAGTAAATAAGGGACCATTTCGTAATTTCATCCATGGCCCCATGGGTACTCCATTAACTGTCACCAACAAACTGAAACCGGTGACACGTGGCGCACGCAGAGGAGCACAAATATTCAAGGTGTTGTCGGAAACGGCTTTGCCACGTGGCTCCGTTTGTGATGACGGTTAAACGGTGTAACATGATTGTGACACGTGGCAGATGTTGGAAAGAAGTGAGGGTGATGATTGGATTTCAGATGAAGGCGCACGCTGGTCTGAACTCACATGCAAACTTTCCCCACAAGACTTGGCTTTTGCAATTTATGTGGCCGTGCTATGAGTTTCTTCATTTAGAAAATAACGACAACAATAATAATAACTTTTTAAAAATAAATTAATAAGGTAAAAATGTAAATTTGGTCCCATATCTTTTTAAAAATGTAAATTAATGGTCAAAGTATAAATTTAGTCACACATCTTTTGTTCAGTTCCCAAATTTAGTCTTATTTTTTTGCTACACTTTTGGTCTCATATCCTTGGGTCAATTCTTAATTTAGTCTCATCTTTTTTTGTTGCAAATTTAGTCTCATATATTTGAGTCAATTATATAATTAGTCATATATCTTTAGGTCAGGTGTAGAACATGTCTCATATCTTTGCAAAAGGATCAACTAAGGGTTAATCATTTTACAAAGATATATGAGACCAATTCTGCAACTTGACCAAAAAATGATGAGACTAAATTGAGACCTTTTGTAAAGATATGAGACCACAAGTACAACAAAAAAGATACATAACCAAATTGGAAACACAGCAAAAGATATGAGACCACAAGTACAACAAAAAAATATACAGGACCAAATTAGAAACTCAGCAAAAGATATGAGACCAAATTTGCTCTTTGACCAATTTTAGTTTTGTCCCCATTGTTTTGTTTATTATCAATTTCATCCTCAAAGTATCACATATTGATCAATTTTATCATTTGGTTAATTTCTTCTAATAAATTAAAAAAATATTAAAAAAAAACTAAGTTCTTACAAAGAAATAGTCATAAATCAACAAATTACTGTTACTGAAAATGTTTCCATCTAGATAAATTAAACTTCGTCATCATTACTACTTTATTTAACTCTAAGTGCCATGTTTTGCTAGATTATTTGGTTAGTATAGTTAAAAATGGTAGAGGAAAAGATCTTATTGAATTCTTTTTAAAACTTTTAAGTACTATATTAAATTAAACCAAATATTTAAGATCAAAAATAAAATTTTGAGCGAAATCTTCAAAAACATGTTAATCAAACTAAATACTTGAGACTAAAATAAAATTTAAGTGAAACTTTAGATATTAAAATAATATATATTCTTTTAATTTTAGTTTTAGTTTTTACTATTGGTATTTGAATCCTATTATTAAGAATAGCCTAATCTAATTCGATACTTGTCATAGTTAAAGCTTCTCATCTCTCTTTATAAGTGTGTCATGTGAAGATCGAAACTAAAGACCCTTCTCACATACTCATCTGGTATTGTAACTAAACCACAATAGGTCAAATTGTGTCTCAAAAATAGGTTTTGAGACCAATTTAAAAAATTATAGAAATTTATAAGACTAATTTAAAACAAATGAAACATAAGTGACCAAATTCAAATCCACTCTATACATAAAAGACTAATCTGAGGTTTTGGCCAATAATGAATTGAAGTTTTAGTGAAGGCTAAATATTCTGGTCTTATTCACCTAAATAAATTATTTTGAAAAAAATGTAAATACACCTCTTCAACTATAGTCTAGTTGAAAATAGCCTCAACTATCATACGTTACAAAAAATCCTCTTAACGACTTTAACTATGGTCTAGTTGTAAATAACCTCATAAACTATCAAACCTAACAAATATGCTACTTCAATTATGATTTAGTTGCAAATACCTCCTTAAGACTTCAAAATTTAATAAATAATTTTTCAAATTTTTACAATATTTTAAATTTTAGTATTTTGAATTAATTTTTTCTATAATTTTAGTAGATAGATAAATTTAAAAAATAATTAGAAATGTATACATAAAAATATTTTGTGAAAGTTATGTGCAAAATTAAATTTGAATAAAATATTATGAGAGTTCAAAGGATTATTTACTAAATTTTATAGTTCAATAGAGTATTTACAAGTTACAACTGAACTATAATTGAAGAAAGGTATTTTTATGTAGTTATTTGCAACTAAGAGTTGAGAGTGACTATTTGCCATTAGTCCATAATTGAAGGGGAGTTTTGCCTTTTTCTCAATTTTTAAAATAAAATAGAAATCTTCTTCTTTAGTGTTAAAACTAATTAATTAGTATTTTCATATATCTATAATTTTTTTTTTGATACACTTCATATATCTATAATATAATTTGTCATCCAACACTTTCTTTGATCAAGAATGTTAAAAACTAATATCACTCATTACTCATAGTCATACTCATCAAAATTTGTTTCACAAACTATCTGGTTGGGTATATAAGATTTCTTAAACTCCAAGTCCATCAATCAAGACAAGCTAGCTAAGTGCATCTATGTACAATTTTTGAAACACTGACTGGGAAATATTTATGAAGAGCCAAACAAATGGACCTTCTTCCAACAAAGAAGAAAATACTTATACATGACTTTTCCCTTTTCTCTTTACAGATGAATACAAGCATATTCCATAGGCAACCAACAATTAATAACACATGACATCATTTTCTTTAACATAGCTATAGTGGAAAACCAAGGTGGTTTTGTTAAGGTCACCTTGGACCAGAAAGCTCCATGGCTTCTACTATGAGTGAAGATTCTTCTATAAAATCTGAGTACCTTTGAGGAGGGTTCTCACAATACCTGAATCTCGGTGTGTCTGTCTTCTGCGATGCCTCCTCCCACCTCTCGGCTAAGCCGTCACCTTCCAACATCTTCAATACTTCCGACATCTTGGGCCGGTGCAGAGGATTGAATTGTGTGCATAACAGTGCAACTTGAACCATTTCTTCCAGTTCATCTGCATCAAAGTTTCCCTTCAAATCTTTATCAACCATTTGGTTTAATCTTCCTTCTTGATGCAGTTTCCTAACCTGATTGACATCAAACAAACACAAGGATAGTGATGGAAGTGGCAAGTCAATTAGCAGGGAAAATAAAACCACTAATTCCATCCTAAGTTTATTCTTATGCTAAAATACATATAACTCCCCTGAATTTTAGTCAATATGCAAAAAAAAAAAAACTCCCTTGAATTTCGAAAAGTGATGAAAGACCCCCTGAACTTTTGACTTTGTACAAATAACCATTTCTGTTAAAATTTTCATTGAAAAATATCAAGAAATTCTTAGTTTTTTGGGCAATTATTAATTACAATAATATAGTTCATTTTAATTGTGGATCAATGTAAAATGCAACAACAATCATAAATTGTTAAAAAAAAAACTTGACTTTTTGAATGAAAATCTTAACAAAATGGATTTTTTGCACAAAATCAATCTTTCGTTACTTTTCAAACTTTAAGGAGTTTTTCTGCACAATAACCAAATTAAAGTTTTTTGGGGGGTGGGTTGTGCATTTTAGCCTTATTCTTATGACTTGGCATGACACATCAACCATCTTAAAGAGAAAGTACTCTTGCTATACATGTCACATGGAAGAGAAATCATGTCCAGAGTGCATCCCAACCGACGATCCATGTCTATTTATGGAAAATGGAAACAGATATCTTGCAGAAATCACAACACTTCTATCATTCCAAGAGCTAAAAGGAGAGAAAATTCTGGGGAAGGAAAGTACCCAATCAAGCATTACACCTTTCTGATTCGCTGCTCGCCCCAAATCCAAAGCCTTCTGACCTGTGATCAGCTCAAGCAGCAAGATTCCAAACCCAAACACATCGGTTTTTTCGGATGACTGACCCGTTGATAAGTATTCAGGAGCAATGTGACCGACAGTGCCACGAACAGCTGTAGTAACATGAGAGTCTCTGTGATCTAGAAGCTTTGCCAGACCAAAGTCACCAACAACTGCTTCAAAATCTTCATCCAGCAATATGTTGGCTGCTTTGACATCACGGTGAATGATTTTTGGGTCACATTGCTCGTGCAAATAAACCAACCCTCTTGCTGTACCCAACGCAATTCTCTTCCTCCTCGCCCAGTCTAAGGCTGGTCGACCATTAATATGATCTGGTATAGAAATCCAAAACCACAGCCATGGATAGTTACTACTTACTATTAATAAAAATTTCAACTCTTGAAAGGTTAGGACTAGAATTTTCAAAGGCAATAGCAAAATACCATGCAGCTTCAAAAATGATAGCTTAATCAGTAAATTAATAATTTGGTCCCTAAAAGATGATAGATTTCTCAATTTAGTCCCCAAAAGGTAAAGTTATAAGATTTTCTAGTTCTCAAAAGATGCAATTTAATCAAATTAGTTATTTTGTTAAAGATGCTATCATACTAACTAAAATTTAATGACAAATCTAATGTAGTTTTAAATTTTGTTGACATTATACCAAACAATTGATGTTAAAAATCATATTAACCGTTAAATTTGATTTAATATCTTAATATAAAGACCAAATTGATTGTAATTGCATCTTTCGGCAATTAAATCTTATAGTTTCATCTTTCAGGACCTAATAATTAATTTACTCTTGCTTAACTAGCTAAAAGGCAAAAAAAGAGAGCCAACTGAATAGTAAAGCAGCAAAAACAAGTAGCCATGAGGAAGCCCATAATGGCAATTCTTTAGATATGTTTTAGCAAGTGAGTTAACTAGTATTAATTTAAACATGTTGATAGGGACCAAATCAGAAAATTAAGAACATAGGAATAAGAAAAGAGGCTGGTTGGATAGTGCATTGTATATATTAATATTATAGCACCTTGTGAGCATTGGGGTAACAAGAAGTATGAGATTCCAATGTGAGTTTATAGCAACCTTAGACTCTCCAGCCTCATCAGTTAGCTTTAGCATACGACTTTTCTTGAGGTTCATATCACTAGATGAATACTATTATCATTAATGATAAAATGTCCAATATGCTAACCTTTTAATCGAGAGGCCACACTGCCATTTGTCATATAAGGAAAAACGAGGAGTCTCTCATTCTGAGTACTGCAAAACCCACACAGTCTCAGGAGATTCCGATGGACAGCCAGACTTATCGTCTCAACTTCTGTCTGGAATTGAATCTCACCACCGCCAGCATTATAGTCTTTCAACCTTTTAACTGCTACAACAGAGCCATCATTGAAGCAACCCTTGTAGACTATTCCAGAGCCACCCCTTCCTAGAATGTTTTTAGAACTAAAATGATCGGTTGCAGCTCGAAGTTCTTTGAATGTATACCTTCTCAAATGGCTTAGACGGACTTCTGGGTCATATTGCTCTGCCAAGTAAGAAGCATTTACTGCTAAAGCATCAAGAAGAGCAAAGCCAGAAAATAAAAGATGTATAGAACTATACATGTATCGGAAGATATTAGGGAAATGTGCACTCCAAAATGCTTGATATGGGAGGACTTGTTAGTAATAGTAACATACATGTAAGGGTAAGTTCTTGCAATTTACAATCTTATGATGTGCTCAACCATCCTACCAAGAAGATTGTTTTCTTTCATGATGATAAGCATTAATGACATATTTAGTGACTATATCTTCCTCCAGACCAAGGGTCAGAAACAGGACTTCCAACAACTTTAATTGCTCCGTTTTCTCTTGTTCTTGTTTTAAAAGTTTCAACTAATACAAGAAAATTTAAAAAAAAAACAAGGAAAAAAGAAGAAACTTGCAAAGCACAACAAACATAAATCTAAAGAAGGAAACCCAATCTTGGGTTGAGTCAATCTTGAAAAAGATCAATGATCTATTTGTTATAGCACCAGAAACCAACAATTTTGACAGTGAATTCCTTGAAAAGAGTTCCTGAATGGTTGCATGCTGAGATTATCATTAAATTCATTACAATTTCAACCGCAAAATATTGTAATATTGTGCAAGAGATAGATTAAAATAAATGAAAAGCAAAGCAAAGACTAACCATTAACATCATAGAATATCTGTTTGCTGTGTCGATATCGCAGCCAAACAATAAACACTGCAATAATAACAATGACAATAACACCTCCAAAACTTGCTCCAAAAGCAACTGCCACATGATGACTTTTTATTCCAGAGGCCGATTGGGCTACAGAAAACCAAAATCCCAACATCCAAACTTGTCATGGAATTGTTAGCATCAAGTTATTGAACAGAAGAAAACAAAAATAGATACCATTGATACCTCTTAAAGAATCTGGTGGGAAGGAAAGTGGCTCTGGCAGAACATTAGAGCAGTTATTAGCACTTGGACCACAAATTAAAGAGTTTCCTACAATCCTGGAGGAGTAAAATTAAGCAAGAGATTTAATAAACTCCTTTTTTTGTGAACATGAAGACTGAACTAGAGACTTAAAAAAAATTAAAACAAGCTTACTTGAATGTTCTTGCTGATATTCTTGGCAAGGAACCACTCAGATTGTTATAAGAGAGATCCCTATATGGATTTTCAACTAAAATTAGTCAATATACCATTTTGTTGGAGAAATTAATGCTTTAAGTTTGCCCTACATACAAAAATTGATGGGGATAATATGGTAACGAAGACCTACACGAGGGTTAGACCTTGAATGTTGCCGAGAGATTGAGGGAAAGCTCCTGAAAGGCTGTTATTATTCAGCTTCCTAGAATTCTCAAAGACAAAATTAGTGTAAGAAAGAGAATTTCAAATTGGTAATCTCTGCATCACATGCACATATGTAAGATAGAAATGCTTTTGAAACTTACAAATAATTCAGATTCTTGAGGTTCCCCAGAGAACTTGGTATCTCACCGCTAAATGCGTTATTGGAAAGGTCTAGTGTCTGAAGCTTTTCAAGCTTTCCTATTGCAGAAGGAATCGAACCAGAAATGGCATTGTTCTGAAGCAAACTGCACATTTCAAAACAAACATTCAAACATCAAAGTAAACTACATGTTTTACAAAGCAAAACTATGAAATCGAAAGCTATTGTGAAAATGAATATTAACTTACACAGATTGCAAGTTGGTCAGGTTACCAATCCCAGGAGATAGTTTACCAGACAAGTTCTGGCTAGGCAATCCCCTGAAAATAAGAACACAAAAGAAATTCCTTTAAGTGGAACCGAAAAAGGGGCTAATAGACGAACAAACTTGGTTCGATTTCTAAGATCAAAATCTCCAGGAACTAGTTTGCTAATTTGGAAACAAATTGAAGTCTAAAAAACTTACAAAGCAGAAACATATCCATCTGGGGAGCAAGTAATCATCCTCCAGCTACAAGGATCCACAGAGTTAATATCCCAACTGTCCAGAACACTGTGAGGATCATGCAATTCAGTTTTTATAGCCATCAGAGCTACAACTGTTCAAGGAACAACAATAAAAATATTAGAGCTTTTATGTTAACAAACATATATATTAAAAAAAAGTAAAATACAACCCCATGCCCAAAAAGGAAAAATTCATGGGTATACAGGTGGGAAGCTTAAATTCTCCAGGAGAAAGAAAATTTAGAAACTATTCACAAGATAGTGTTAAACTTGAATCTTCTTGCTACTTTGCCTATAAATTTCCAGCATAGATAAAAGGTCAATATGTTCCAATTATGTATCTACCTTAAAATATCAGGCTGCAATATTTCTATTTTTAAGTCCCATCAAATATATATATAAAGATGAACAAAACAGGAAAGTTTCCAGGAGAAAACTACCTTCATAATTGATTCCAGAAGGAGAAAGCGCTGCAGAAGATATCTCCATCAACAAAGCCAGAAGAAGCAGGAGGAAACCCAGAAGCCAGAAAATTGAGCCAGTGATTTCCATAACTCTTTGAATTTTTCTTTCTCAGTTCAGAAATTACTCTCAATTATCTATCTCCCTCACAGCTCAACGCTACCATAATTAGCAATTGTACAAGCCATTCTAAGAAGAAGACAAGTGTGTGTATTGCCTTATCCGAACAAAAAGCCGCTTTCCGAATCAGATTCCCATAAAAGCAAAAACCCACTCTCACCGAAACAGGAACCTCACTTTCAAGTTTCAACCTCAAAAAGTTCCAAGAATTTGAATCGAAGAAGCGAAAGGAATGTATGAATGAATGAAAGAATGAATGAGCTAAGTTTTGAGCTAAAAACACTAAGCCTGAAATTCTGAGAACCTTGAGATCTGAAATTTCTGGGTTTGATTTCTATGAGTTTTGAGCAATCCCCAGAAATTCCATGTGGGTTTGTTCTTGTAGGATTTTAGCTCTGCCCTGTGAGTTCCGAGTGATTCTTCTTCCACCACTACCATTACCATTACCATTATCTTCTTGCTTTTGCAGAACACAGAATGAATAATAATAATAAAAAGAGCATGAAATGAATTCACAACACACTCTTCTTCAATCTTCACTCACACCCAAAGAAGTTAGAACCAAATGCACAAAGGCCAAAGCAAAACGCCAAAGTGGACACGGATACAGATGAAAAACCAGTAACGAAATTCCATTAAAAATGTGTTCTTGATTAAAAAATTGAATAAAAGGGTAAATGGAAAAACCAAAAAATTAGTACAAATTGAAATAATTGTATGTAAAAAAGTAGTCTTTCTTTCTCTCTCTTTCTTTTTTTAAATGTGGTGATTGGACTGAAGGGATGTGGGGGATTGATCAGAGAGAGAGAGAGAGAACAATGTGAGTGATGTCTAATTTGCCAAAGAGAAAAAATTGCAGGCAAGTTTTTGTTGACAGGTCACGTGGTTCGATTGTCTCGGCTTTTGTTTGTTTGCTTTTGCTTTTGCCTTCAAATTGAAAATGAAAAAAATTACAAACTTTTTTTTTTTGGAATTATAAGAAAAGAAAATTGAAACAATCACATTCTGCTACTGCAGCTAGTATGAACAAGAGGGTGGCCCACTATGCTAAAATGCGCCGCATAAACTCTAAATAATTTTTTATTAAGTTTTTTCTTTTTTAAATCATGATTTCGTTTTCTTTTTGTCATTAATTGAAATATAATATTTTTTAATAGGTCAAAGTGTAAATTGATCGAGTCTGATGTTTTTGCTTAATTTCTAATGGTTCTATTTTTATTTTTGTTCCACTTTTGACTATTATTTTTGGATCAGGTTTCAATTTGGTTCCATATCTTTTTTTTATTGCATATTTGGTCTTATATCTATGAGTCAAGTGCAGAATTGATCTCTTATCTTTTGGTCAAGTGAAATTAACGATGAAATCTTTTGTAAAGATATAAGATCAATTCTCTAATTTGACCAAAAAAAATATATGACCAAGTTGGAACCTTTTGCAAAGATATAAGACCAAAAGAATAAGAAAAAAAAATACAGAATTAAATTAAAAATTGAGTAGAAGATATAGGACCAAATTTATACTTTGACATTTTTTTATATTTATCTTAATAAATGAGTTATTAGTAGCCAAAATATTTTTCTCTCATATAAGTTTGACAAGTGAGTTAGTAGATAGATAACAAAAAAAAATCTTCGAGGATAGCTCTCAATAATAGTTTGGTGTAGTAGCAAGCAATTTATTCTTTATATGAGAGGACTAATATTTGGTTCTTGGAATTAACATTGGAGATTTTAATTATTTACTCTTAGTCTAAATGAGATTAATTTTTTTAAAATGTTACACGAATAAGAAAGAAGAACTCACGTACATAATTTAACAAAGAAAAAGAAAAAGAATTCACCTTATATTAATTTCGATGTTCAAGTTGAAGACTTTACCTATTATATTATTATCTATATCTATATTATACTATAATCTTCATCTTCATCACTATGCATGAGCATGAAGTTTTTATTAATATTATTTAAGTGCTTCAATTCAATTAATCAATTCGTTTTCTGACTTGAGTTAATCTCACGCAAAGACACTGAGATATTACTACACATACCCTATATTATTATAAGTATTAACATATTCTAACATCACGTACAATCTTTCTCTATATATAGTAGCCTAGTATGTGGAAACGTACGGATGCAACGAACCAAATTGAAGCTGTATCACTAATAATATTAGGATTATTTTTCAATTTGTGTACTAAACATCTCATTAGTCACTTACTAAATTCTTTGTTTTTTTAATTAAAAAATACATTTAGTATTTACTATCATACTACATTTACTACCTTGAAAAGATTAAATTTGAGTAAAGTTCTTTTTTACATTTTACAAGGTTTATTGCTAAAAATAAAATAGATATTTTTTGCATGATCAAATATTATAAAAATAAAATATAAAAGATAAATTTTTTAGAATGATTAATTATTATGTAAAAAATACATAATTAACTCTTATGATTTGAAAAATCTTATGAAAAAGACATAACAAATCTGATGAAAGGTGTATTAAAATAAAGTATTGAGGTAAAATAATTATTGTGTGAGGTATGGGAAGCGCTAAAATGCGCCGCTATAGGGGTGCGTGTAAAATGTACTAATTCTTATTCTTCGTGGGATACCGTGAAACAGAATCTTTACTCTCTTCTCTAAAATGCGCCCACCGCGACATACGCCTCATGCCTCGCCCCTACGTGGCTTTTCTGTAATTTCCACTCCTCTTTTTTAGAAAATAATAATGGTAAAAATTTGTTTTCCATCTTTAAATTTTATATCAGTTTTTTATTTTAGGCCAAAGTTTAAATTTGACCCCATATCTTTTGCTCAGTTCTCAATTTAGTCCTATATCTTTTTTTGTTGCACTTTTATTAATTCACATATCTTTGGATCAGATCCCAATTTGATCTCATATCTTTTTCTGTTGCAGATTTAGTCTTATATTTTTAGATCAATTGTATAATTAGTCTCATATCTTTAGGTCAGGTGCAGAAGTGGTCATGTATCTTTGCAAAATGATTAAAGAAATGGATATATAGAGCTTAAAAAAAAGATAACATCGATCAAAATGTGAAATTGTTAGGACGAAAATGAAAATTTGACATAAAATTTAAGAAAAAAAACTTTTGTCAAAATAAAATAAAAGTCTAAGCTGAGTTGAGTTAAGCCAAATCTTCATATTCTAGGAGGGAGAGAGAGAGAGAGAGAGAGAGAGAGAGAGAGAGAGAGAGAGAGAGAGAGAGAGAGAGAGAGAGAGAGAGAGANAGAGAGAGAGAGAGAGAGAGAGAGAGAGAGAGAGATTCGCACATTATTTGTCAATAAAGTCTTCACATCCAGAATGTTATTTAAACTTAAAATTTTGATCACAAATTATTGAATATTTCTCTTGTTTTAATTTTGAAAGAGAATCTACAAGATTTTTTTTTTTATGGGTAATTTCTCTTCTCAATTATAATCGTCAACAAACAAGATAAAATGGAGTTTCAAAAGTGGATTATCTATTTCATTGTTAAATGAGTAAACTTGTCTTGTCTCTAAAAATTTGAAGTTAGAATGCGACAAGTTCAAAGTTACAAGTTACTCTTCACGATTCTTTCTTTGTTCAATTAGCACCATCAACAAATGAGGTTAAATCGCACTCTAGCTAAAAATGAGTTTGAAATCAAAAGTGAAAAATCATTAAAATTCATAAAATCACTCTGAAACCAAAAAAGATATTAGACCAAAGTGAAATTTGGCCCATGCATAAATGACCAAAATAAAACTTAGCCATTTTATGTTGAAATTCCCATTGAATTAAAAAAAATTATTTATAAAATAAGCTGAATTAAAAACAGTAAATTGATTAAATTGCAAAAGTAATGTTAAGAGGGAAAATGCCAAAATAAGAGTCTTTAAGAGAACAGTGAATATAGGACCAAGTACTGCAGCTATTAGGTACAAATACTATTAGTTAAACAACAGTTTAAGAATTAATTTAACATACTAAAATAAGCATATAGGGTGCTTAAAAAGAAGCAATAGTTTATAAACCCAAGCCCAAGGGTATTTTTGTCGCATTGGAAAAAGCTGAATATTCTCCTCAATCCATTATACAATTATTTTCCCTACAAACTCATAACCTTTTTGCTTTAAACAAATGGAATAGAATTTCAATGTAACACTATGAATTATGTAACCAATTCAAGGGTTCATTCAATATGCCCTTGGAAATTGAAATAGACATACTCCAACACCTTTATATATATACTTAAGAAATAATGGTATTATATATTTATATGTATACCCATTTAAAAATAGGACATTTTGTTTATTACACTCCTATAAATTATTCATTTTGTCACTTGGGCTATGGATAGAATATTATATATATGCCATTTTAATTCTTAATTATTTTGTATGGATTTTTTATTTTATTTTATAAAGTAGAATAATATTGCGTTATTATATGCCACTTCCTATACATGGCAAACTCCCACTTGTCCCTAATGGCAACATGTCCAGAATATTGAATCGCTTGTCTTCTAAGTAGAATAATATTTCTTCATATAGAGCATTGCAAAGATCTTGGAAAAAAAACTTTCTGTTTATATATATATTGGCTACAAAACTAAGACTCTTTAGTCATTTTGCAAAAATCTTTCTTATTATACGGGTTAGGCATATATTATGACTTTAAAAATATCTTTAATTAGGACTATTATTTAAAATACTTTCAATAGCCTTATTTTTTTCATTTTGTAAATCTAACAAATGATATAATATGATATGATTATAGGCTATATGAAAATAAAACCAAATGGTGATATATGGCTTCAAGCCATATGGAATTTTTCATCGTTTTAAGATGCATACCAATAATATATGACTAATGTGCAATTTTGATCCCTAAAACTAAATATCATAAAATTTAGGATAGAATATATATATATACACACATATATATATATATAAATATAAAATTTTATATATAGACCACTTCTTTAAGTTACTATATATCTCTACATAATCTAATTGGTTAGAACGTGATCTATATATAAAATTTTGGAATAAAATGGAACTTTACATCTTAAACTAACTTCTTTAAGTTACTAAATTTTCCTCCTTTATTCCTCCTTTAAGTTACTAAATATAGAAAATTTTGTAATTGGAGGAAAATTTCCTCCTTTATTTCCTCCTGTAATTGGTTTAGTAACAAAACCAAGTTTTGTTGATCAGTACAAAATTTATAATACTCAACAAAACCAATTTCTATAGGTCATCATTCCATGCAATAAAATGGAACTTTACATCTTAAACTAACCTAATACAANTCAACAATAAAAATTACAGATTAGTCCAACTTTAATAATATTTTTTTATAAGCATATTTCAAAAACATTAATGAAATTATAAGAAAAAAACTATAATTTATACCCCAGAAAATATACATTTTGGTCACTCCTCTATTATATACATGGGTAATATTTTTTGTATTATCAAAATTTTAAAATAAAATTAAAAGACAGTAAACATGAAAAATATATAATCTAGTCCCTAAAAGTTTACAATTCAGTACTCAAAAATTATATTTTGGTCTCACATTTACACCTCCATCCTCCTTTACCTTACCACTCCAAAAATCTCTTTTATTAACTTCCTCCTTTAGCACAAATTTTGAGGCAATCATTACTCATACCACTTTACTAACACCAAAACAAACAAAAAAACAACACTCCTTTATCCTCCTTTATTTTTACCATTTTTACCCCTATATAAATTTAAAATACCAATACTATTATTTCAACCCACCACAATCATTACATACCCTTTAAAATAATTTCACATCATAATTCCTCCTTTATCTCTCATTTTCCCAAACACAATTTACTAAAAACCTCCTTTATAACACAAATCCTTTACTTCTCCTTTATTACCTCCCCCATTCCTTTATCCTCCTTTAACTTAACTTTTAATCCAAACGCACTCTTAATACTTCTCACCAAGAACTAGTCTGATACTTGATCAGCTCTTGATGCGGAAAGGAATATGATTGATAATGTTAAGGGCCTGTTTGGGAAGCTTCAAATCCTAATCATATCTCATCTTAGGATTAGATGAACAGTACTGGTTAGGTGTTTTTGGGAACCCCCATCTCATCTCATCTCATCCACATCATCATCTCATTCACAACATCATCTCATTTTCTCTTACAATTACTAATCTATCCCTACTTATACACCTATAATTACCTATACTTTAATACAAATAAAAAAAAACTAGACAAAATAGTAATTTTACATACCCTCATTTATTACACTTATAATTTTCTCTCTCTATCTATCACTTCTCATTATTTTTTTCCTCTTTTCCACTCACCCACTTTTTCTCTTTCTCTCTCTCACACACACATACACCTCTCACACACATACCTCTCTCTCTCTCTCTCTCTCTCTCTCTCTCTCTCTCTCTCTCTCTCTCTCTCTCTCTCGCTCTCTCTCTCTCTCTC
>QANZ01004819.1:0-39059 GCA_003254925.1 Chamaecrista fasciculata
ATCATGAAGCCTAAGAACTTCCCTCCGGCGACCCCGAAAGCGCACTTGGCGGGGTTGAGTCGCAATCGGTAATGGCGGAGAATCTGGAAGATTTCCTGTAAGTCATCCAAGTGGTCGCCACCAGCCTTCGTTTTGACGACCATGTCGTCAACGTAGACTTCGATGTTTTTTCCGATGTTGTCTTGGAAGAACCTGTCCATCATACGCTGGTACGTGGCGCCCGCGTTCTTCAGGCCGAAGGGCATGACGTTGTAACAGTAGATGCCCTGTTCAGTGATGAAGGCCGTCTTGTCGACGTCCTTGGGGTTCATCTTGATCTGATTGTATCCGGAAAAAGCATCAAGGAAGCTCAAGGTGGCGTACCCACAGGTGTTGTCCACCAACTTATCGATGCTGGGGAGTGGGTGAAGGTCCTTGGGGGTCGCCTTGTTGAGGTCCGTGAAATCCACGCACATCCGCCATTTGCCGTTGGGCTTGGGGACAAGGACGACATTGGACAGCCAGGTGGGGTACTTGGTTTCCCGGATGAACGCGGCCGCCAGTAATTTGTTTACTTCTTCTTTGGCGGCAAGCTGCCGCTCTAGCCCCAGGACGCGCTTCTTCTGAAAGACTCCCGGGCGGTCGTCAACATCTAGAGAGTGCATGACCAACTGGGGGTCGACGCCGGGCATGTCCGACGCGGACCATGCGAAAATGTCGCCGTTGGCGAGTAGAAAGTCAGATAACCTGGCTTGTTCTTGAGCGGGTAGATCCGCAGAGATGCTCACTGTTCGCTCCGGGTGCCCGGGGAAGTGAATTTGGACGAGCGTGTCCGAAGGTTTGGGGCGTGCGCCCTCGACCTGAGACAAGATGCGTATAAGTAAAGAGATGTAATGGAAAATAAGTTCATTGAATAAATGATTTCATTGATGTAATAAAAGGGCGTCCGCCATGTGTAGGTCGGAGCATACATTTAAAACGACATAAGGGGGGCCTTAAGCATTTTGTAGGAAAGGAAAACAGAGACATGAAAATGAAAAACAACTAATCTTAAGGCCGGGCGGCTAATCCACCCACTAGAAGTAGTTGCTAAGTGAAGGAGCGTCAGCCACTGGTGTGGGATACCTCGTCGCGGAGGTCTGTGATCTCTGACGTGCCCATGTCTGTGTCCTCCCCGGCGGGCTCCGGGGGAGGGGAGTCTGGAATCCCTTCCATGAGTCGGCGGGTCTGGTACCCGGGATCGATCATCACGCGAGCCAGGCTTGTGGCATAGCAGCGGCGACCCTCAAGTTGATCTCCCCGAATACTCGCAGTTCCCCAGCGGGTAGGGAATTTCATGAGTAGGTGAGCAGTGGAGATCACTGCTCTGAAAGCGTTGAGGCTGGAGCGCCCAAGGATTGCGTTGTATGCTGAAGGTGCGGCTACAACGATGAAACTGGCGTATGTAGCTGCCATCCTGGGCGGGTCGCCATCACCCTCGAGGGTGAGCTTGGTTTCGGGAACCCCTTCGGCGGGCGTCCTAGTCCCGGCGAAGCCGATCAGAGGTTCATTGAAAGGCTTCAGGGCGCTCAGTGGGATGCCCAGGTGCTCGAAGGCGTGGAAGTAGATGATGTCCGAGGAGGATCCTTGATCTACCAGCACGCGCCGTACGTCGATCTCGCCTATGCGCGCCGTGATAATCATAGGCTCATCATATTCCACGGGCTTCAGCTCGTCGTGGGTGAAAGTGATAGGCGCGTGGATGTCTTCGTGTGAGCGTTTGATGCTCGTGTAATGCATGCACATGATGGAGCGCATGATGCTTTTCCGGTTGTGGGGGGTCTTATGCCTGTGTATTCCCCCAGAGATAGTGTTCACGACGTTCCGGACGGGCGCCTCAGAATGCTTCGAGCCGCCACTTCCGCCCTCAGTGACCTTCCTGTTCTTCTGATGGGAGGCGTCCCCATCAGACTCCGGCCGCTTCTTCTGCTTATACTCGGCCAGGTGGCCGTCGCGAATCAGCTGTTCGATTGCATCTTTCAGGGAGATGCATTCGTCTGTAGTGTGGCCATAGCCGTTGTGATAACGGCAGTGTTTGCTTGTGTCGCGTGGGCGACCGGTCTTTACTGGGAGGGGTCGGGCCACCGGAAAGAACTCAAGGGATCCGCAGGCGCGCAGGATCTCTGACCTAGAGACGGTCAGGATGTGGTATGTCGGGAATTTGCCCGTGAAGGGCGTGCGCTGGTCCCCTGTTGACGAGTTGGAAGAGCGGTCGTGCCTCTTCCACTTTCCACTGCCATTCCCATTGGCGGACTGAGCCCGGGTGCTTGTCTGGGCGTTCTGCATATCCTTCAGCTTGCTGAAGCGGCTCTTGGAGGCGACCTGGTTGTCCTCCTTAAGAATGAAATCCCGAACCTGTTTCAGCAGCGCGTCCAGGGTCTTGGGGTTGGCGAGCGCCAACTCGTTGGATACGTTGCCCGGGCGTAAGCCCTGCTTGAAAGCGTGTATGGCCACGATGTCTTCTAAGTCCTCCACCTCGTGGCAGAGCTCGGAGAAGCGCTTAAAGAAGTCCCGGAGGCTCTCGCTGGAGCCCTGAATGAGGTCCGCCATGACCGTGGATGGTTTCTTGTAAACGATACTGGTGGCGAAGCGCTTTAGGAAGGCGGCCTCCAGCTCGTCGAAGTTATGTATGGAGTAATCTGGTAGGCGGGCGTACCAGTGAAGTCCTTCTGGACCAAGGGTGGTAGGAAAGAGCTTGCACTTCTTCCCTTCAGTGAGTGATGCCAGTTGGACGTTTGCATGGAACGCCTTCAAGTGCAGATTTGGGTCTGCAGTTGGCTCGTAGGGTACCATCTTGACGGGCATCTTGAAGCCCTGAGGTACGATATCGCGCTGGATGGATACGGCGAACGGCCCCTTCTGGGGGATGAAGGTGCCCGGCTCGTCTTCGAAACCAGCAGCAGGTGCGTTTTCTTGGGCCGAGGCAGCCGTGGTGTTACGGCGGCCGGGATTCGACCCCTGAGGCGTGCTGTGAACAGAGAGGCTCTGGAATTCACGACGTAGGGATTCTGTCTGCTCCCTCATCATGCTACGAAAGATTGCCATAATGTCCATGGCCTGGAAAGTCTGGCCCGTCGCGCCCATGTCGGTTGTTGGTGCAACCCGAGAGGGCGCTCCCTCTTCTCGATGTTCCTCTTGCTCCTGATTCTCCTGGGAGCCTAGGGCGTGCTCCTGGGAATCGGAGGGTTCGTCCAAGAGCGGATCGCGAGGGGAGTCGTTATGAGCCATAGCAAAGTAGAGATCACCTAGTTCAACAAGGTAAACGTTGGTGAGTTAGCTTTCGTAAAGAAAAAGCAATAGAGGACGAGCGTGAGAGCCCGTAAAGTTCAGCAGGTGAGGAGGTTGAGTCCCCACGGTCGGCGCCAATGATAAACTGGAAAATGGCTAGCACTTACCTAGTTCACCGGGATGGGCTGCAAGAGCCAAGTATTGAACAAGAACCTGCAAGAGCTTCACAGGGGGGCCCTGCGAAGTGCACTCCGACGCTCAAGTTAGTAAGAGAGTGATAAGAGAGTAAGAGAATTTCAGAGTGTAAGAAGTAGCTAACCTTGAACTGCTGAGATGGGCTCTATTTATAGAGCAGGGAGGAGAGAGGTGGCCAGCGCGCTGGGCGGACCACGTAACTGGACACGATCTCCACCAACGGAGATGGTGGAGACCGAGATTTGCGGAGCAAGGCAATCGTGGGTGATTGCGTGTCACTTCTCCTGGCGGGCGCCAAGCAACTGGAGATCGTGGGTGTGAGCAAGTCCGTAGCCCACGATCTCCCATGGCGTGGATTGCGGAGCATGGTACACGTGGATGACCACGTGTTATTTGGGGGGGCGTGCGCCAAGACCCGGGATGGGCCATGGCCGCCCCTAGATGTGCAAAGAGCGCCCGATTGGCTTGGGGGCGCTTCACAAGGTGTGGAGGGGAGAAGAGGCCCGGTGCGAGGGCCGTTTAGGCGTACGCCCAGATAGTGATGTATCACAAGTCCCTCCTTAAAGAAGTCTACGAGCGCGTTCGTCGTATCGTTCCTTAAGGCGCGCGGGATGACAGGCCTGGAGAATGCGCGATGGAACCCATGCCTGGGCCATGTAGGTGCGTCTACTGGCGAACGCCCAAAATATACAGGAGTACTTGTTCCCCGCGCGGAGGAAAAAGTAGGAGTGGCGGCCTTCCCAGGGAAAACGGAAGGTCAGGGGGTTATGGCGGGCGGCCAAGTGGTAGGTGGGGGTGTCTTGTCAAAGACACGTGTCGCAACCTGGGAGGCGGAATTTTGAAATTTCAGAAACTCCTCGTATGCCGCGCTCGGGAGGGTATAAATAGGGCAAAGGCAGCGTCATTTGCACTTTTGCCTGAATTTCAAGAGTTGAAGAGAGAGAAAAGAGAGAACCGAAGAGTTTGGCCGTCGGAGTTGCAGAATCGTCGTCGGAGAGCGAAGCGTCGTGATCGTGAAGGGGAATCAGTTCGAGCGGAAGACCTTCTGGTGAGTTTTTCTGGCGATTGTGTATTGTTTTCGCTGGGTTAGGGTTTGACTGTGTGAGAGTCGATACTTCGTTTTATTGTTGGGTGGTGGTGAGGCCGTCGTGGATGACGGCGGAAATGGGTGGTTGCTTGGAAGGAATGTTGGGTAACCACTGTAGGGTGTGGGTTTGCGTATGAGAGAGCGAAAATGGGTGTGGGTATGGGTGTAGGGGGTTGAGTTTCTGGGTTTTTCTGGGTTTTCTGGGGTGGTTGTTCATCGTGTTCGTACTCTTCGATGAAGGAATGGTTGGGGTTTTCTGGGTTTGTGGGGCGGTCGCCTCATGTGAGTGAGCCGGGCGTCAGTTGTACGGTCATGATGACACGTGCTTCCTTGTTTGCAGGGTTCCAAGAGTACGAGTTAAGGATCAAGGCGAGCGCCTCAATATAGCCAAAAGCCAAGCAAGTTTTCAGGTATCTCCTATTTCCTTGTGGTCTTTGAATTTCTGGCGATCATTAGAGACCATGGTGGTCATTAGGGAGTTGGAAGAGGGTGAGGAACTGAGTAGGGTTAGCAGTTTGACTACATAGGGCGGTAGCTCTGTAGATTTGGAGGAGGTTCGTCAGTCGTTGGACGAAACGGTGCGGCGGGCGGCCAGGTTACTAGCGAGGAGGGTAAGCGAAAGGGCGGGCGCGTAGAGTGTCTATAGAGGGAGTATGGATTTGGTGGCCTTGGATCCATCAAACGTGGAACACGATCCATCAAACGTATCGGAGGAGCAAGTGCTGGAGCTCTCCGACCGTTCAGAGGAAGAGCCAGCAATGCTGAGGGAAGAACCAACGGGTCCCTTGAGCGGATCGGCGGCCGAGGGGGAGCGCCTAATCATGGCGCGTGATGAGGTGGCGTGGGACGCCGCGGAGGGGTTTGGGAACCCCGAAGTCAGGGCGACCACGGGACCGCCAGCAGAGCCTTCCAAATTTGCCACCGATGAAGATTTGGAGGCGGCCCAAGAGGCGTACTTTGGGCCAGGTTCAGGCCGGGAGGCGAGCGGCATGGCCGTCGGCGTGTGGGACGGCAACAATTCCATGTGGTGGANAGTTCCCGTTGACTAAAAAAAAAATTGCCTATAAGAAAATTAAAAAATAATAATAAAAAGAGACATGCCAACATTTTCTCAACCAAAACTTCCAATTTTCCTATCCTATCCCCAATTTATCAAATCAATTAAAAATCGAACAATGAATGAAACGTTTTCTTTACATTACATTATAGCTTCAATTTCCCTTTCGTTTTCCCGGAGATTAGGGAAGAAACAAACAGTGATCGGAATTTCAGAAGAGACAACAACAACAACGAACAACACAAACCAAATCTGAAGCAGAAGATTTTCAATTTCCTCATTCTATCTCTCAAATCTTCAATTAATCTCTCAGCATTCATCATTTTCGATTTCATCCATTTTTGCAAATACCCTTTTTCATTTCGCTTATGGGTTTGGATTGTTGATTCGGGAGCCAGATTCAAATGGAAAGCCAAAGATGGAAAGAGTATAATAACGGAAATAGCGATCAGGTTTTTTCTGAATATGATCGCGCTTTAGATTTTAGCCCGCCTAGGTCGTCTTCTGCATCGATTTTTTCTAATGCATCTCCTTCTAGACTAGGCTACATCGAGCATCCAATCTCAAAATTGGACACTCTTGCCGGAATCGCAATCAAGTACGGCGTTGAGGTATTTTTGTTTTCTCGATTATTCCTTTCTTTTAATACCATCTTTGATTTTTCATGTATATATATATAGCATAGAAATATCAATACCATTCTGATTGTTTGTAGTTGATGTTTCAATGGTAATGTGAATCAATGTCTTGTAGTTATCGTCAATACAAGTTAGAGGAAATGTAAAAGACTATAAGCTGTGTTTGTTAAATGAAGTGTAAATGTCATATTACCTTAAACCAGGGAAGTTTTCAGATGCTGCAATTCCGTAAAATGAAATCTGTTTTTCACAAGTTTTAACTAGTTGGCAAAACCACTAATTTCGTCATCAATCTTTGTTTACCGTCAATTTCACTGCATCATATTGTTCAATCTAAGTTAAAATTTGAATTTCTTTTTCTATCAATTTTACATTACATATCATTAGTCACAAATTATATAATTGACCAAAATGTGAAATATTGGAGACGAAATTGACAACAAAAAAAGATTAGGGTGGTGATGTAAAATTTGAGGACAAAATTAATACTTTTGTCTATTTTTCTTTTCTCTTGGTTTGCCTAAACCCACGTTTTCCAAAAAGAAATAAATTGTGCCAAATCCTGAAGTTCCCTTATTAGAGTCATGAGTTAACAATTTAGTATAACATCTTTCATATTATATATCTTTTAATTTTCTCTTATTATCTCCAACATCATATTTCCTTGAGCTTTTATGCTTTGGTAAATTGTAGGTGTCAGACATCAAAAAATTGAATGGACTTGTTACAGACCTCCAGATGTTTGGTCTTAAGACTATTCACATCCCACTTCCAGGAAGACACCCTCCTTCAGATCATGGTTCTCCAGTTACAGTGTATGTATAATAATGTCCAACAGACCCTTTTTAGTGTCATTGTGGAGATTGGAATTGTGACTAAAAAAGGATGGATGCGTCATATTCATTACAATTTTTTTTTATGTTCTTATTGAATTTATCATTTTGGCAAGACACTTTTATCATAATATTGCTTTTATTCCTTTTTTCTGAACCCTATTTCTGGAGATCACTTGTATTGCTATTCATCGGTCTGTCCTTCAAACTACTACAAGTCTACAACGATTAATCAATCTAGCCATGGAAAAACATGATGGTGATATATGCATTTCATTTGAACCATGAAGTAATTATATTGAGTCATACATAGTTTTATATAGAATTTCATGCTGAAGCAATTAGGCTTGCAGTTAGTAACCTTGTATAAATGTTTTTGCCATAGCTACAAGTAAATATATTTTGTTGTTTTTGCCATAGCTACAAGCAATTAGGCTTGCAGTTAGTAACCTTGTATAAATGTTTTTGCCATAGCTACAAGTAAATATATTTTGTTGTTTACACCTTTGGAAATCATGAGGACTTCATAATGTCATTATCACTCTTAGCTACAGTAAACACATTCTTACTAGTGTCATTTCTCCTTTGGTTCTAAAGGATTTATTTTCTATTAGCATATAATATATAACACATTGATGGCCATAATGCTTCCCTGCAGACACTCTAACTCTGACTTCGGTACACAAGAACAAGCACACAATGAACTGTTTGATTCATTCTATTCTGGAATGAAGTCTCCCCAGTTGAAGGTCTCTCCAAACATGAGCCCTGTGCAAGGTTTCTATAGACTTAAACCAACAGAGAAGAAAACCATATCTGAAGGCTGTGAGATGGCACTGTACAGAAAAGGGGCTTCTAATTCTCCGGAAGATCCCAGAAACTCAGATTCACCGCACCGACCCGGTCACCGAAAATCTAGAAGTTTAGTTGATGTAATTTTGAGTAAGATTGAGGAAGGTTCTGATACTAATCCTGTGAATGGAGCAATGGAAGGAGACTCTGATAAACGGAGCGATAAACTCGTCCGGAGGCGTCAGAAATCTGAAGTCGACTTCGCTGCGCCAGAATTGCTCTTGAAGGAGGATAATAGCAGCAGTAGTGGGTTTTCACCAAGAACAGGAAAAGGCTTAGCTCTGAGACAAAAATCATTAAGCCGCAACTCATTGACTACAGATCCAGAAGCAAGTGGGTTGAATCTGAATCCTGCGCTAATTGGTTTTGAGGATATATTCCTATCTGATACACCATTTGGTGTGAAGAAATCATCAAGCACATCATGCTTACAAGATGAGGGAAACTCAAACCCATCCTCATTCATGTGGCCAACCATGAGGCGAAATTCCAAAGCAGATTTGCAGGCTTATATAGCTGGAAAATCAATGTTTGATGGCTTGCCCAAGCCAATCACTACTCGAAGGAACAAAGCTGCACTTGATTAATATATTCTACTTTCATCCATGTCACTTGTGATCTTTCTTCTTAATCAGGCTATATCCCAATCCTAAGCAGCTACATTAGTGCATAGATTGGAGGAGGTAAAACAATTTTCCCCCCTTGAAGAGAAAGAATCAAATATCACATTCTTTATATCTTTAAGCAAGTGCATTGTTCTTTGTTTTGGTTGACCAAAAAAAGAACAAGCGCATTTTGTTTTAGTCCTAAAAAATCAATTCAGTTTTTGTTTTTGAATTTGTCCTGTTACTTTGGCCATGTTAAGAAAGAAAGAGTCAGTTTCTCTTGCTCTTGCTCTAGCCTCTACACATTGTAGTAATATATATATATATATATATATACAGTTACACACACACACAAGTGTATATATATGGTTCGGGCACTTTTTAGGATTATATATACAGTAAAAATGATTTACAATCTGACTTGTGAGATTGGCCGAGTATCTTTCTACAATAATCTAATGAAATATGATATAAATGACCAATGCATTATGGCTAAATGATATTGATAGTCATTCTTTAAAAAATTATTCATATTTTTTTAGAAAAGGACAAGACTCATTTCCTTATACAATCTAGTATTTAGTATCAAAAAAGACCAACAAAAAGTGGTTTACGTGCTATATGTATGGTGAGGACGATACGTTTATTATACTGCCAGTAAATTCACTCACACGTATTGCCCAATCCATTTGTAGAATACACCATTGATTGCTCCAACTGCGAAATTTAGGATGGAGATGGTAAGATATAAGTTAAAATTCAAAAATTCAATGTAATACTATGTACAAACTGTACGTAATAAGTGGGCTCCACAATCCTCCCAGCCAATATCTTTTTGGGAGTTGGTAATCTTTGAACAATTTGATAGTTGGTAATCTTTTTGGGAGAAAAAATATCTACTTGCTTAAGATAGTAAGATAAGATATCTACTTGCTTCTAATTTTCTCAAATTACTAAAAGGAAAAACGAAAAAAAAAAACAATGAATTATCACGCTATGAGATACAAAATGTGCATTTTTATGTGCGAAAATCAGAAGTTTCAGAAGCATTTATATTTTGTGATTTGCATCAAATACAACAAACTAGTTAGTATTATTTGCAACAACGAAAAACAAGCATATCTTGCCTTCCTCAAAACCTGTCCGCAATCTTTCATTATAAACTATGTTTTTACTAGTAATCCTAACTCAGCCTACAGTCAAAATCCAATGTACGTGAACAAAACAAATGGAATTCATTATCCAAAACTCATCAATTTCAGTTGTCAGGAGAAAATAAATATATTTCCTTTAACAACCCTTCGCAACAATCTTGTCTCATTTTTTTTCCAATTTGTCTTCATCTCTCCATTAGTGAAGTAAGGGAATCTGGTGTTCTGAACATTCCTAACCTCCATTAGAGTGGGCAAAGAAACCATAACCAACCTCGGATGTTCCCGCCACAATTAAGCACAGAAATAAAACAATGAACTTTTGGCGATGTATGGGATATATAATACAGATGATATTTAGGTGGAAGAAATTGAAGCAAGTCAAGCAGAAAGTCAGAATTCCAAGAAAACAGGCAAGCTGTGAACAATGGATGATTTATTTAAACACTAGTGACAAAAAATTCCCTATTTATACTTTTTTGTTAAGAATTCGGCAAAACTAAGAGCTCTAACTGCATGAAGAGACAAAGGAACAAGATAGAATTGAAATGTACAGCAACGTAATTATCCACAAACTACAGTTTACTACAGTTCAGTAGCATCAATCAGAACTATCTTTACAATGACAATGCCCTTGCATATATACTGGAGTCAGCAAACTACATAATTAAGGCATTGTCCGTCTAGATTCCATGTCAGATATTTACCTCTGATAAAAAATGTTTGAATGTGACAATGTTTGACCTTTGTTCCAAGGCAGGTGACTGCATTCAGAATCTGAGAGAATGTTTGCTGCTGTCTTTGTGTTTGTCATGCCAAAACCTGAAGCAGTCAACTAGTTTAGAAACAAGATTCTTCCTCATCAAAATAGAAAGATCAACAGTACAATTCTTTATTATATCTGCTTATACACAAGCCAGCTCGTGCCATCAATATTGAAAATGTTGAAAATGTTTTAAAATGTGTGCCAATCCGTTGGCAAGATATATCAAAAGCCTAATCTATGCACAAGTTCATATTGAATGGAAAAAGCAAATTGTAGGTGCACATTTTTCATGCTTCACATACAGTGACATGTGCATGGACATGCCGGTTGTTGTACACTACATTTACACAATACGCAAGAATTTTTTGATTTGACACAACTGATCGCATGAGCCAAGGTCCATATACTAAAAATAAGTATTCATATCATGTATGTCATAGTAAGAAAATGTTGAGTTGCTGATTATTTTAATAATGTATTTGCTTATTTACATGAGTACTAAAGTACTTGATAGACCACTTCAGAAAACAATGCTACGAATTAAAAATATAAAATTTCAAAGAAAAATGCATCTAAGAAAAAGAGCAACAGCATGAGCATTGGTCATCTTTGACAAAAAAAACAAAGGAAAGATTTTTGATTTATTTATTAAGGAAGAATTATACCTAAGAACCCTTGTATTAATTTTTCTACAGGCAGGAACTAGACAGACATTTGGTTATCCAGTTCAAATTTTATACTGAACAACCCCAAATATTTGATCTTTCAACAGAAGATCCTCATTGCTGGGTCCCCCCTTATTATTTAATAGAATGCTAGAATCTAACAAATAAATAATTAAATAAAGACCAGTCTATGAAGTAATGAAAAATAGTAAGGCAAGTATTATCAACTGCTTTATAAAATGGAAATAACAGAAGCATAGAGGCATAAAAGAACAGGCGGACCAAGCTTTGCAGTGCTTGCACGTTCCAAAAGATGCTAGTAGAATTCACTAACAGAAATTACAACTAATGAAGATGTTTCATTAACTGTTCGTGGTGTCTGCCTTTTGTTCTACAACAAAGAGCATCCCATGAAATTAGAATGTAAAACACAGTTGACATTAATAAATTCAGTAGACCTTTTTACATTCTTTCTATTTCATTAGGTTTTCTAAAAGACAACCAGAGCAACTTGAAAGATTCAACATCTAGTTCTGGTAACTATATTTAGAGAAATCTGGTTACACGGAGAAGCAAGTAAAATCTGGTTGAAGCAAGTAAAATCTGGTTGCATGGAGTAGTGCAGAAGCAGAACATGGAGCTTTAACTCAATGAATTTGAGGAAATGTGGTAAAAAAAAGTTACTGAATCAGAATGAACTACAGTTTTCTTCAACTAATCTTATAATCGTAAGAAATGAGAATCAAGAACTATCAATATGACAAAGAATCTCATCCACAACGACAGCACTAAACACGTGGAAATCGATCATCAAGGAAAAAAACTATCAAAGGATAATTGAAATCAGCTACTTCACCATGGGCAACAAACAACTGCTATCTCAACCAAGGCTACTCCTATAGTCCAGTTCAACCTGCTAATGTCCAATCTGGGAATGATAGACCTTCATTCTCCACCATGAGGGAAAGTGTGAGATAAATACAAATTATTCTGTAATCAATCATTTTGTAATTAGTATGCAATTATCTAGACTTGTTAGGTGCTGATTTTTAGGAGTTATGGGGTGCAAACTACCTAGGAATCTAGGCTCAAGGGATCGCATTATTTTTTCTTTGATTTTTGTACCTATAAATAGCCCACATTTTCTGTACAATATTATCAAGTCAGGAGTTAAAATTGCTTTCTTTGGCTATTTGTGCACTGTTTCTCACAGTTTAGAACAATGATCATCAAAGAAATACACCAAAAACGTCATTGGTGGAATCTCTGCTATTTAGATCGGAGAAAAGATGAGACAAATAAAAACAGATGACAGTACAAATTGTCAGAGGACAAGAAATCCTACAAATCAATTTAAAAATAAAAACTCAAAAAGGAACCAATCAAATAACAAATCTAAGAAAAAAAAAACAACTATAAGAACCTAACTAGTAGTAATACCCCTGAGAAAGCCTCCTCGCCCCAAAGACAAACCATGAACAAAATTCTATCCAATAGCATATCTAAAGGCAAGGAAATAGCCAGGAAGCTACACGAATTGCTCTGTCAGTTTCTCCTGGTTTACCAAATATTTAAACCAAATTTGAAGAAAGTGATGAAAGTACTTCTAAGCACCCAACTCTCAAACACAAAAGGACTTATGAAAAATTGAAACTACTTATTTATCATTCAAACCAACCAATCAACAGCCAAAGTTATTTCCTCAATAAGACAACCTAAAAGGACAAGGTAGTAAGAAATTCAAAGAGAAGCTACTTATTTATCATCACTCTCAACTACAGAATCAAGATATACAATGTATGGTACAAGACCAAAAAAAAACCAGCGATCATCAACTTTTATTGAACAATGCAAACAAATAAAAAACATACAAAATGAATAGCTTTTGTATATGATTTTACTCATATATATTCTTTGTAATAAAGGAAGCATTTAAGTACAAAGGAGGACAGTATACCCCAAAAATAGTATGACAAAATAATAGAAACAGAAGAAAACATCGGACCAGCAAAGTTCATTCTCCTGAAACATGTCTTAAATGCAAATATACATCAAAAATTGGCCCAAATACTTTTACAATCCGGTGGCTACTCTTCTTCAGAATATATTGTTTGCAGTATTAGGTGAACCTTGGGTTCCTCTGGACACTTGGAACAGATTCATGATTCACTTTGAAGAATTTTGTAACAATAAAGAGCTAAAGTTTTAAGCAGCTTACCACTGATGCAGTTCTCTATGATATTTGGCTAGAGAAAAACGCCCCCATATTAAAGGATAAATATAATCAGTACAGGCCTCCTTGCTTAAGCTTTTGGGATGAAATGGTCCTTAAAATGGTATAAGTGCCTTAAAGACAAGTGTTTAGGAATGTAAACCACGCAACCCCATTCACCTGCAACTGAAAACAAGTGACAGAGGTGGACGGTGGACCAATACTTTGTCCTAATCTCGAGCTCATAGGACTCTCAAAGGAGAGATGTGTTTAAAAATATACAAATTAATTGCAGGGCCTGAGGATCTTCTCCAAAGAGCTTAAAAGCTATTGCAATGATGTGATCCTCAACAATGTGATTGGCTACATTAGTGCTACATTTATGGTTGGTTTAAGGGAGTTCAATTTTGTATATGCAAAGAAATTTCCATTTATTCTGTTAAAGACAATTTACCAGGCAGAACAACAGTAGTGTGAAGAAGGATGACTAAGAAACCTCCTGGAGAGCAAATGGAAAGAATGCACATCATCTTAAAAGAGCGCTCCGTTTCCAATTTAATACCATAATAGAAATCCCTTTAAGAAGTGACAAGTAGAAAACCAAAAAGATACTACCCTATCCCATAGAAGGTGCAAGGGAGTAAATCCCTCGTCAGATACTCTTACATTTCTTTCCACCCATAAACATTACAATAACATAACAGCACACTGCTAAAGGATCTTAAAGTTCTTATTGCAGGCAAGCCCATAAAACTAAATCGACAAGAAACTACAATGGATGCTAAACAAATCACTATTCATACAAGATGCCAAAAAGACAGACTATTATACAAGACCTATAACAACAGCTTCATAGTGCAATGAAGTTATGCTTGTCTCCATGATTTTTTTTTTGAAAAAAAAAGAAGGTTCAGAAGAGGAATGCAAACCCACCCATATCACAAGAAAGTCCAAATAGGTGATTCAAATATGCCACCAGGCAATTGAGAATCAAAAATACATTTTCATCTCAAAACTCCAAAATACCGGTTCTAGCAGAGAAAGCATTGAGCCTATGGGCCTGTAAGGCAGTAACAGATCATTTCTATGAATTCTAATGAGTACTATAAACCCAAAATCTTAAATCATAAAAACTCCATAACTTTGCAAAAAAAAGAGTTTTGACTCCATATCTCAAAAAATTCCATAACTTTCCAATAATCTACAACAGCTACAGGAAATGATCAAAAAAGCTTGGATCCTTAATCAATCTATGTGGTGTGCACTATCCAACAACAAAATTTGCACATGTAATGAAATAAAAATTGTGTTGCATAAATTGAACTTCCAGTTAAACAGATTAAATGCCCTCTTTTGGCATTGCCAAAGAAATTAGTACCCTAGAAAAGAGTTCTGGAGTTGAATTTACACATAGAAAGTTTCAGGCACAGTAAGAAAGCCACCAACCAACAGACAAGCAAGAAATAACTTTTTATTAAACAAAAGTAAGGCTAAACGTAAAATCAGGATTTAATCATTCTAGTGGAAATTTAGTGCTTACGACTAATTTCTATATATAATTATTATGTAACAATTACCATTTACAAGAGATGGGAAACAGATAAACTAACCAAGTCAGAAACATGGGCCTATTACTTGGAAGCAAATGTTCCTGGATACATTGTCAGGAAAAATTACAATATACACAGTCCTGCCAAAAGCCTCCATGAGATTTCAAAATTTTCTTTGAGTGGTAGTTGTACGTAACACATAGGCAAATTGAACATTGAGGCACAGAATGTAATCTTGCTTGGAGATCAACCGGCCGCAAAGCTGAAAAACAATAGGTATTCATTAGTCAACAGGGACATAAACAAACCAAAATAATTTTTATTTCAAAACAATAATTACTACAGCCAGATATGGGAGCCAATATCTACTTTCTATCCTTGCAAGAAACTGAATCCATACAAGTTTCAACTAAGGAAAGCAACATGAAGAACAAGCAGTCTAGTCAAAGGTGCAGAAATTCATAGCTAAGACACTTGGGTAAAGCAGAGTGACAGTAGGGTCCTCAACTCCGGTGGCAGAGTCATGCTTTTATTGTACTGAACAATTGAAAATAATGGGAAACCCATACAGCCAACCCATTAATCAAACCTCTTATAAATTGGAAATTTCATCCAATTATGGTAGCTCCTAGAGCAGTTAGCTTCTACTAACAAACATGGGTCAGATCTTATCTGTACCATACTAAAAGAAATCAGTCTGTCCCACCCAACCCATTTCTGTTTGATTTTATAAGTGAACTATAAGACCCTGCCTATGTTCATCAAACTGAAAGGGACAAAAAATATTTGGAGTCCTTAAACCTAAGTATGATAATTAGTAGCGGCAGACAGAGCCTAATGGGAAAAAATGCAAATATGAAAACTACACATCTTCTATGGTTATAAATTCCAATTATGAATTGAATTCATCTAGAGCAATTTATTGATGTTTAATATATATGAATTAGTAGTTAACTAATATAATAATTGTCACATTTCATTCTAGCATTATCTTTTTTTTTTCCTGGTTTTGGCACTTAGACTCATTAAAGAGCAATGTAAAGCCCCTGAAAGCTGAAAAGGATTAGACATCCATAGCACTGAGAGGGCATCATTCATTCATTCGTCTTTGTCCAACTAGAATAACAGGTGCTCTATCAGCAATACAATAAACATTACCATTACCCAACCTTCTTTTGTAACTGAAGTCAAAGTAGCTTTAAATAAGGGAGCAAAAAACTTTTAGGTTACATAGAGTATTTGACTGTATAGGTTGCACAAAACTTTTTATGTGGTAATATTAGCACCATTTGCCATAAAACTTGAGAATCAAGCAGTCATTTTTTCTATCATTCAGGTTCAAGGTCTTGCTAGCAAAAAAGGAACAAGATCAACATTAGAGAAGTTCCCTCTTGGGTAGGAATATAGTGCCAGCTGAAATTTCAAAGGCCATTGCCCCTGCATGTGCATGTGCATGTGCGGAAAGACTGCAGAGGCTCCTTTCAGATGCTGCACTTGTTTTCCCTATGGATTATTTATCTACTAAGTTTTTTCGAACAACAAAACCATGGGAGAATTTTACAAGCCGCTCAATCTTATCTTACCATTTTATACGTAATGCAACCCTCACTAACGAGATTTATGAAGCAAAAAACATGACAAAAAGTAAACCATCAAAACTTGATAAAACTTACTTAAAATTAATGAGAAGACTCCAATCAATATCAAGTGGGTCTCCAGCAACCGAGAGTGGGAATGTCTGGCCTACATGGCAACATCTGAGGAACACTGTGACCTGAAGAAACAAATAATGATCTTGATCAATAGATGTGTTTCCTTAAAGAAAAAGGAAAACTCACAACAGTGAAACAGAAAATTTAAGATAAAAACAATGAAAAAAACAAAGCAGCAGCAAAAGTCACCTGATATTGAAGGGGCAGCAGGTAAGTTGCTTGGAGCAGAACACTGAAAACCTATGTTGTTTGCTGGTGGTCTTTCAAGTGGTGGCCGAAAATAACCTGCAGCACCATCACCATTATTAAGGGGGAAAACCTGAAAACATCATGGTTTATCTTACAACAATATCAGAGACATTAGGGAAACTCAAGGGTTTCAACTTGTTTTAATTAAAGTGCAAACATAAAAACAGGGACATGAAGGAGAACTTTCATACGATGCATTAGCATGACAAGTAAATTAAGAATACCGATACATTAACATACCTTCCTGCCCAAAAGGTGGACCAGGACATGAAGGATTTCCTCCCCTCCACACACCAAGTTGATTGTTTGTTTTAAATTCAGTCGATGACATTCTCCACTGTTCATCAGCAACAAATTGCCTCTGGCCATCTGGAAGGGTTGGCAAAGAGTATGGAGGATGAAATGAATGGGGAAGTTGTCGTTGAACTGTGGCCTTGGGATATGAAAACTGATTTGCTGAATTTTGTGGTGGAGCAGGATGCATGTGTCTCTGAGCATATGGGGGGTTACCCTGCTGAAATTGCTGGTTAACCTGAGGAACTTGACCATTTAGATACATATCATTCTGTCCATACTTTAATTGCCTTGAAGAGTTAAAACCAGTGGCCTCCTGTGAGCTGCAGCCTGCTGTTGGAGCAGGCTGTGGGAATACTTCGTTCTTTACAACTCCATTATTGTGGCCTCCAGAAAAAGAATTTCCAGCCATTTGAACTATCTGATTACCCTGTATGCAAGACTGCATCTGTCAATATCAGTAATTAGATATCAAAAGCAGGAGAGCTAGATTTAAACTCAAACAGACTTACACTAGATGTGCTGCCACTGTAGTCATGAGATACACTCTGCTGAAATCCCAATTGTGGGGATGACTGTACTGATGACTGAGGCGGCACTAATGGCTGGGAAAGAAGTGAAGGCCAGGCTACTCCAGATGATTGAGGAACCAAGGATGGTGGAGGACCTGGTGGTGGTAAGGGAGGAGGTGCAGGTTGCAAAATTGGGGGTGGTGGTGGTGGAGGGGAAGGAGATAATGGAGGCGGTGGGGGTGGTGGAGGTGAAGAAGGCAAAGGTGGGAGAGGCGGGGGTGAATCAGGTGGCAACGGAGGAGAACCCTCAGGAATAGACATCTCAGCAGAAATGTTTGAAGTTGGATCTAAAATCCCATCAGAGCCCTGAAGATGCAAATCTATCTCTGAAGAATTATTCAATATTGTACCCCTTTCATCCTTTGGGTGACCTGAAACATCCTCCATTTCAAGTTCACCATCCACATCCTCCAAGACACAATGGCGCTTGTCATTTGGAGTAACAGTAGAAGTTTCTGATTCTCCAACAGTTGGACCAGGATCCGATGGAGATACATCAGGCAAGTCCTTAAATGAACTGTTGGGAAGATCATCTTCCTCATCTTCATCTTCATCAAACACATGCGAGGATAATAAACCAGGGAGCTGAAAAGTGGCATTGCTGATAAAAACATGCAGGAATATAACAAGTGAGAAATAGGGAATTAAAAAAAATGACATAAAGAACCATAATAAAAAACAAATTGACCATTTAGCTTGCTAATATAGTAAGAATAGACAAATGCAAACCAGCACCTGAATCAAATCATTTCCCATCAGCAGTGAGTTACTTTTCGAATAGACACTTTGGCGTTCTTGGAGAAAGTTGGGTATGTTGTAGTTTTGGATCAATTGTCCAGATTCACTTTTACAATATTTCCTATGTGCATTTTCTTTAACCCCAAAAGTATATATATATATAGTATTCAAGGGTTGGCTTGAAGATCATATATACATGTTAATGGCAAAACACAAAAAAAAATTACAAACTAGTTCTTTCATTAGCTTTCAACTGTTCATGTCAACATAGTTCCAGAGAAAAAAAATAAACGGATTACTTTTACATAATTGTACACAACCCTGATTTACTTTCTATTGTATGTTAAAACATAAAGATGATTCACCAAGATTTGCCAAAAAATAGCTGAAAGACAAGTAAATTCAGACCTTCCATACTCATCAACAAGCATGCCTTCCATTTCTCTTATTGGGTCATCCACAGCCCGCTCTGCTCTTGATGGACGCCTAAAGGAAAAGCTAACAGTCATGTCATCATTGGAAACTCCAATATCATCCATGTAACGACGAAGAACAGATTCAGGCAAAATTTTCCTCTCAAGCCAAAGTCTTAAAACCTGCAATCCACCCAGAAGAATACAATGATCAAGAGGCAACATCTAAAAAAAATACTTTCAGCTTGAAAAAGTGAAGACTATCATCAAGTAATTCACATATCCTACAGGAATATGATGAACCAACCTTGAGACACTGACGACGATTTTCACGGGCACCAGCTCCAGCAGGAGCAGCAGCTCCAAGTAGGCGAGGTAAAGCAGCTTGAACAGTAGGTATGTAAGAGGCTCCTGCAATGCCTGAAAAGTTCTCTAGAATTAGAGTTATAGAAGCCATGAAGAGAAAAAAACCTAAAACACATTTTTTCCAGTTTGAGCAGGCATAAGTGAGAAACAGGCACACATCCACCTTTTTGACTGTGAGAGCACTGAGTGATCGAATCAACAAGAAAGAACAAATCCACTTTACGATGAAAGCTAGTTTCATTTTCCAGCTTTCGGATAAGAAGTTCAACAACCTGTACATAAGGACTTGCAAGTAAGGCCGCTATAGGCAGAGTAACAACCAATCAAATATAACTACCAAAATTAGTGGCAAAAGTCTCTATGACATGATCAAAATACTTTCATCATTCTGCCATTGTTAGAGTAACTTCTTTTTGTGATAGAAAATGAAATTTTATTAGAAAGGAAAAAAAATAACCTAGAAGATATGTTCACGACCAAAAATACAAGATCTCTCAAGCTTTATATAAACATGTTTCTTAACTTTGAACATAGCCTTGATTTTCCTACTGGAAGATATTTTATTTCAGTAGTCATCTGCCACTTTCTTTTTTTTTTTAAATCTCCATAAAGGCAGGAAATAAACAGAAAGCATATAATCAAATTAAAAATTAAGCTAAAAGTTAAAACAAAATCGTACATCATATTAGTAACACAATATTTCCAACTCCTTGTTTATAATAAAGAAAAAATTAGGTTTTCCCATAGTCTAGCTCAGCCTCCCTTTCTACAATGTGACACTGTTGGCTAAGAGGCAGTACTAGCCAATTCCTTCAATTTCCAGGACAGTCAACTCGTAAGAAATTCTCATAAGAGTCACAAAGAAATGAGGAAAGCAATTCCATGTATATATATTATATAATTACTATTTGTATACTGAAATACTATTTAATTTCTTTCCTACACTGATAGCATTTCCCTTGATAATTAGGAACTACCAGAAAATAAAAACGAGAGTGACTTTATTTGATTTCTTAATTGAAGAGTAAGCACTATCAATAATACAATGGGCAATACCTCATTGGCAATGCCATACTTGGCACAATCAATGGCAAGACGAGTGGCTCGTCCAATACTTTCCTTAGTCCTTGATAAAGTTTCTATCATTCCTTCAAAGGCATCACGAGCAACTGCAGCCTCAGTACCACCACTAAGTGAACCCCCCGGGGCCCTTTGCACTGAACCAACTCTTCTCTCCTCAATTTCTTCCACTTCAGATTGATTCAAAGTAGCAGAGTGATGTGCTGACGGAGAAGCCAATGATGGGTGCTCATACACTCCATGTAAATCAGCCTGCAGAAAATTGCTTGAGACAGAGAGATATGGCTGAACTGCTGATGGACTCGGAGTCTCTCCCTGAACATTGTGAATGCCAAGAGGAAGAGATTGAGAATGAGATTGTCTTCTCTTTGCCTGGGCAGCCGCAATTAGGTGTTTCATTGTTTTAGCAGTTTCAGGAGTCCTAGAACTACCATACAGACTACTCCTTTCATCCATACCCAGTTCTAATCTGTAGTTAGGCATTAAAATTAATTAAAAAGGAAGGAGAGAAAAATGTCAACAAATAATTTTGGAAGAATCAATAAGAGGCAGAAGCATATGTACCGATCAACGTGAAAATTATCATGCTCCTTCGAATTCTCTGTGGAAGCAGTAACTTCAGGTGCCCTCAAGACTGGAGTAGTTTTAGATCCTTCCTTAGAAGATAAAGGCTTCTTTTTATGAGAAGTCACTTGATTCTGAGTGTTATTTGAACCCTTAGAAGACCCAAGATCAGCCTTCTTTTGAGTAGCATTAGCAGAAACTTTCACGAGGGGCTTTGAAGTTTTACTCCGCTCAGCACTTAACTTAGATGCAGGAACCAACTGAGGCGATTTCACTGGGGACAAGGAGCTCAATTTCGCCACTTTGGATGGATGCTGCTTTGAATCCAAATGTTCAGGATTATGAGGTGTGTGGACAGGTATACTTTCTTCAGTCTTCTCCTTTTTAAGCTGTCTAGATGACAAAGGGCCATTTTGCACTTGAGAAGATGTTTCTTTTGACTGGTTATCCTCATGTCCACAAGAGGAGGTTCTGTTAGCGAGCTGAGCAACATCAGGATTCTCTAAATGTGCATTATTGCTCTTTGTATCAGGACGAAATGAAGGTGATTTAATATTCTTAGCAGCTCCTCCATGGACTGGAGTCTTGGGTTCCTCATCATCATCATCATCAAAAAGGCAAACAGCTCTACGTTTCCTATTCACTTGCTTTGCTACAATATTATTTGCATCACCTTTGAATCTAAGAGAACTCCTATCTGTTTTTTCTTCAGAAACAAGACCAGAAGACTCAGGCATCACATCATGGACTTTATCATCGGAACCAACAACACCAGTGTGACCCCTTGATGACAAGCATTTTTCTGTTTTCAAAACTGAAGTGGACCTCCTCAACTCTGATTTTTTAAATGTTTTGTCTTCAACCACAGTAGAACTACCCAAAGCACTCTTTGCATCCTCCGGAAGAGATCGTAAAGTTGTATCATCTTTGGCATCCAAGTGCTTCAACTTCTTCATAGTGTGCAAAGTTTCATTTGTTCCCACATTCCGCTTTGCACGAACAAGTTGGGTCTTCTTCTGCTTACTAGAAAGTTTACCATCAGCCTCCTCATGATCAACCAATTTCCCCGACAATTCATCCTTCACCTTAAGACCTGTTTTAAGTTTTAGTAAGTTCTTTTCTTTTTTTCCACCATTAACATCAGAGTCTGACTTGAGAGCATCTGGAGAATCAGATGTAACACCAAGTGCATTCTTCCCCTTCTTTCCACCTCTCATTGACTCCCCAGACCTTGAAAGATCAGTGCAACCTTCAGATTTTTCAGCTTTCAAAGGTGTTCCAAAAGCAGAGCCACCAGTTTTATTTCCACCATCTGTACCCTCACTTCTCCTTGAGCCAGTAACAAGCTTTTTTGATTTGTTCCCATTAGACAATGGCTTCTGTCCATTGCCATCTTGCTTAAGGTCATTAACATTGTTTACATCCTTGGAATCAGAAACTTCCCCCTTCACACATGATAAGTCGTTCAGACTTGATGTGCTAGCATCCTTCTTTAACTCTCTGCCATTGGATGGTTGACTTTTGATCACAGTTGACAGAACAGGAGATGAACTGTCGCTTGGAGACGATTTTATATATTGGCTCTGTGTGCAGCGCTCCAACTTAGAGCCAGCATTACCCTCACAATCAGTGACCTTTTCTTCATTTGACACCGCATTACCAATGGCATCCTTTGAGTCATCCACTATCCCATCAACAGAAGGAACCTCTGAGCCAACAAGTGAATCATCAGTGTCATCTCGCAAACCACTGGCTTTCTGTTTCTCTAACTCATCAAATTCTGCACAGATTTCCTTCACTGCTTGGGCAAAGTACTTTGTCTTGCCTTGACACCTAGCAGACAGCTTATTCTTAGCCTCAACGGTGAATGCCTGAATATCCGCAGGGGTAACAAAAGCTCTGTAAAGGGAGAGATAAGATGGGCACAGTATAAGAAGAAGAATAGCAAGATAATCAATGTAATGAACAGGAGTAAACAAATAGGAAAGCATAAGAGTATTCACAACATCAGATTACTCATGTATGTGAATAAATAAAGAGATATGCTTTCGTCAAATTATGTTCCATTTGTAGATTGCTCATGCCCTGAATATATCACCCTCCCATGCCTGCTTAGCTAGAAATAGAATCATTATACTCTAATTACAGAAAACTCATTCATGTCATGTCATACCATACCAGTATTCTCCTATACTTTATTAAACCAAGAGCTCCACAATAAAGTTTCTTCTACAATCCTCTAAATCTGATAATATATCCAATATATTTCCAGCAAATTTCAAAATACATTGCCATTTATTTGCAATAACAGTAAGTGCAGGATCATTCAATAAATGCATGCTATAATAGAAGATGAAATCATTTCCAATACATGTTAGTTGTGAACATGCCAATAAAATCTATAGTTTCCATGGTCTCTATAACATATTCGTGACCAGCAAGAAAGATATAATCTCATAACATTCAATTAGCACCAAAACTCTCCTAGATCACATGACTAACATAATCCAATTTCCTATTACGAATAAAAGACAAAACAGATGCTGCATGATTCAAATGTAAATCGAGAAACTAGCAAGATAAAGGCTATAACAATAGAGTCAACTTTCTCTCCCAAGAAAATTATTTTCAAGATCATTCCACAGAGGCACCCAAAATAAACTGTAATTTGGCTTCGTTATTCTTCATTGGATTAAATTCCCAACTCAAACCATCAAATTGATCAGGCAGGCAACATCTTGGTCCCTTTATATTCAAACCCAAGGAAAAGAAAAAATTTGATCCTGAACTTTGAATTCCATGAAAAGAGATTGAACTAATTTAAACCAACAACTACAATTGGGGCATAATAATGTTTTGTCTTGCTACAAAGTCTAACATCCTCACTAGGAGGCATAACATAACATCATCCCATTCATCAACAAATGAAACTACAAATGATGAGACGATTAACTAACTTCTTTTACACCCCACCCCCCCAAAAAAAAAGAGGGAACTCACTGTCCGACATATCATATATCAAATAAAAGCTAAAGATATACTTTGCCAGTTCCAATGTAGGATATGTTTCTATATGACACATGGAACATTGAACCTAAGTTTAAGCTAACTATTTATCAGTCCGCAAATCAAGATGACCCCTTACACTGCAACTGGTTAAAGGTTCAGAATGAAACGCACAATCCCTCAACAGTAAGCCACTAAGTGCCAGGGTAATATAGCCAGAATGGCATTTATGTAATTAGAACCATTCTTCCACCAGTAACCAATATTATAGGATAAAGTCTCTGCTTCAAAATATGCAAGGTTAAATTTGTTCTTATTGTTCTAATTCATATGATGGTCCTTGATTTATTTTTTCAATCATGACATGAGTTATTAAATGTGCGTTTGGTCAAGTGGTATAAATGTATAATCAAGACCGGTGAAAGAGACTTACATTTCTTTTGTGCCAAAGAATTGGACAAAAAATTTCTTTGGATCAGGGGTTTTATCCCAATCTTCAGGCCTGCTTATCTGAAGAAAAAAGAAAGAGCAACAAAACCAGTGTCTCATTATTAATAATAAATAAAAATGCAACTTCAACATCCAGTCAACTTACCACATTAGCAGTGGGAGCACAAAAGCAAAAGTACAATGAATCACAATAACGAAAATGATCACAAATCAAATTAACCAAAAATGTTTGGTAAAAGCAGTCTGAACACATGAAGAATGTAAATCCCTAATCAGTACAATTAGACAAACTTCGCAAATAAAAATTGCCGAATATCACTTTATCTATTCAAATTCCAAGTAGCAATAACTTAACAGAGACGCTAAACGCTGGAACTCACAGGATCATATATATGTTCGATACCAACCAACCAACCAACCAACCAACAAAAATCGAAAATTAATAAAAGTTTTCAGGAACGAAAACACACCTTGGCAGGCCAAGCAGGGAAACCCTTGACCTTGGCAAGAACAAGATCGCCAAGACTGAGGTGGCCATTGGCCTTGGCCTTGTTGGCTCCGCGTCGACGCGGAGGAGGCATGATGATGATGATGATGGGGTTGTAGATTGATTGAGTAAAATTGAAATTACCCAAAGAGTATATATCTATCGGGAGTACAAGTGTAGCGGACGAAGCAATCTAGAAAACCCTAGAAAAATCCCGAAGAACCACCGCAGGGGGCGTCTCCGGCGGTGGAGCACCGTCGACGACGGAGGTGGCTAAAGCATCGGAGGAAGGGAGAGAAAAAGAGGGAGCAGCATTGAGCGATGTGGAAGCAAAGAGAGAATCTGAGTGAGAAATTTGCAGACGGAGAAGAAGGGATTGAGGCGGTGAACGAAGAGAGAGAGAGAGAGAAAGAGAGAGAGAGTAGATTTTGTGAGATGGTGGCTTTGGCCTGATGGGAGAGAGGGATTATGGGACCTAATGGGAATTTTCCGATGTATTTTCTTTTGTTTTAACAATTTCTCACTTCTTTATTTTTTTTATTTCTTTTTCCTCTTCAATTTTTGCCCTTTCTTAGTAGGTCAAATTATATTTTTGGTCTCATAACTTTTGCTTACATTTTGATTTGGTTTTTAAAACTTTTTTTGTTGCATTTTTTATCTCATATCTTTTGCTTAGGTTTCAAATTTAGTTTAGTATCACTTTTGGTCTCATATTTCTTGGTCAGGTTGTAGAATTTCTGCAACCTAACCAAAAGATATGAGACCGATTTTACAATCTGACCCAAAGATATGGGACCAAATATATAAACATAGGACGAAATCTACAACCTGAGCAAAAAATGTGAGATCAAAAGTGCAATTAAAAAAATTATGAGACTAAATTAAAATCTGAATAAAACTTATGGGACCAAAAGGACATTTTGGCATTGCATGTATGAAACAGAGTCCGAACCCAACACGGTCATTGACGTAAAACTATGATCATCATCAGATATATATAAGATATAATATAATTTTTATTATTTTTATTTTATAAATATCTCTATGCTATTTAATTATTATAAACATTTTAAATAAAAACATTTATTAATGCATTCGAAATACTTTGTTTTAGTTAGCTTAGGAGTTCCTTTGATTTCTAAGTGAAGTTATTATAAATTATAAATAAATATAAATCTATTGGTTTTGAACCTTGAAGAACTTTATTTATTATAAATTTAATTCAAAAGGTTTTACTAAAAAAATTGAACAATTAAACTAGTCAACAAATGGATAATTATTTCATAAGATAGAATTATTTTATTTCTTGTTTTATTGTTATCTCTTAGGATTAGATTTATGTTATCTTATTATTATCTTTAAATTTTAAATTTGAAAAGGATTAGATTAGATATTAAATTAGATTAGATTAGATATCTCTAATTATTATCTTTTTAAAATAGGTTTAGAATTTCTAACTTGGTTAGGAATATTTTTTGGTTCTCAATAATGATACAAATTTTATTATCTAATTACAATATTTTATGACGGTTGGACAATTATAATCAAGCCATTAGGTAAATTTAAGACCAAATATTTATAAATTATGGAAGAAAATCCAACGTGGTCAGAGTGATCTTTTAATTCAATCAATCACTAATTTCTTTCAATCTAATATCTAATATTCTAATTAATTTGAAACTCTTGATCATCTCTGACCTGAACACCCACTATATGAGTTACAGAGTTAACAATGACAAACAAGTGACTAACAAGTCTAAAATCAAATTTTGCATGCATGGGATATAAAAGAACACATTCACATTACTAATGTATAGACTGACATAAAAACATTCTATATGTGATGAACCAAATAGAAAATATCCTATTTGTCCAACCTAAAATTGTAACACACTTCACACAACCAGGGCCCTAAATTTTTGAATTTTATTTTCTTTACATTTGAGATTCAAGACAGTTCCAAAAATTTAACATTCTTTTATTGAGATTTTCACATAAAATTGCAACACCAATCCAAGGTGAATCAAGTTTAACCAAGCAACAAATGATAAAATTTCACCGCTAAAAGAACAAAATGAATGCTTAGGGCAACCCAGTTCACCAGGCTTCCACTAGGTGGGGTCTAGGAAGATCAAGATGTACGCGGTCTCTCCTTTGCATAAAGACTGTTTCTAAGATTTGAATAGGCAGCAACCTTACCATTGCGCCAAGGCTCACCCTCAACAAAAAATAATGCTTACTAAAATGTTTTTGGTCAAAGAGTCATTTTGGTCTTAAATGCATATCCTAGTGTTCATTTTGGTACTTTATGTTTCAAAATGTTCAAATTGGTCCAAAACTATTGAATTTGGTCATATTTCTCTAATCTCTCATTTCAAATTGAAAGGACTTGTTAAGAGCAACTTGGAGCTCTGAATTCGCCACATTTGAACTTGAAACGAGAGAGATGTAATCAATTTTGCTTGTTTGACTGTGAAACAAGCGGTCTACTTTCAAGAACAAATTGATCTCATTTATTAGCCCCAACTAGAGAAAGTACTCTTTGAGAACAATACATAATTCTGAACTTATCAAAATCAAATTTGAAACTAGAGAAATATGATCATATTCAATAGTTATGGGTCAAAATGAAACATTTTGCCAACATTTAGAACCAATTAAAACATTTTGAAACATAAAGAACCAAAATGAACATTAGGGCATATACTTAGAACCAAAATGACCCTTTAACCAATGTTTTTTCTCAAACAATTCTTTTTATATAAGAAAAAACTTTGTATTAGAAAACGAAAGCAAAAAAGGAAGTAGAGGACAAGAAATTTTCACATCAGAGAAACAGGTAAAATCTCATAATACACAAAATAACAGACATACAATTATAAACAGTAGGAGGTCAGAACTTCAATTATGCTTCTTAAGAAGTAGCAAAAGATTCAATGACATGCAGCAGACTTGAGAGGTGTCTCAGCAGCATTCATCAGATATTGCAACAAAACTAAAAATAATAATGAAAAGAAGAACGCAAAAAAATAATTAATTGTTAAAATGAAACATGAGCAGTTAGACCATAAAGGACTGAAATGAAAATAAAGGGATTGAATTACATACTGACAAAACTTATATCCGAATGACAGTTGTATCAACAGCCATGTATAGATAAGGCGGCAAGGGATTTAAAAACAACAATTATTCAAAGAAATTTTACCCTACCAGTTCTAATTTGAACCTTTATCTTTGCTCTCATTACCAACAGCATCAGTCACCAAAGTCATTGGTCTTTCATCAATAACTTCATCAATAATCCCAAACTCCTTCGCCTCTTCTGGAGTCATAAAATAATCCCTGTCCATATTCTTTTGGACAATATCTATTGGTTGTCCAGTATGCTTTGAATACAGCGCATTCAGTGAATCCCAAACGCGAACAATTTGCTTCGTGTGAATCGTGATATCTTTTGCCTGCCCACTATAACCACCTGAAGGTTGATGTATCATAATCGTTGCATTTGGAAGAGACCGCCTCTGACCCTTAGTACCTGCAGCTAATAGGAGAGAACCCATAGATGCAGCTTGACCTAAGCAGATTGTATTGATTGGAGACCGAATGTACTGCATAGTATCATATATGGCCAGACCTACACATCACAAAAGCAAAGAAACAGTACGGTTAGACTTAGTTAACCATTAAAAAAGAGACTTACCGAAAATTAATATGGTACACATTGAAAATACAGCATCAAAATTCTCAGTTTGGTACTTCATATAGTATATAATAGTAACAACAATAACAATGACAATAAAAACAACAATAATAATAAGAGTAAATTAATAATTTAGTCCCTGTAAGATAATAAATTTCTTAATTTAGTCTACAAAAGATAAAATTATAGATTTTTTTTTAAGTAAAAGTTTAGGTGCGGGTATGCACCGATATCCCACCAGGGTCAAGGAAGACCTCTTGACCTCTCGACCTCTTTGAGGGTTTACAAGAAGAATTGATATATTACCATCCAAATAAAGCCCTCACATCGATCGAGGATTCAATCCCTCTCCCTTGTAAGGTAAGTGTTCAAACCTTGACCCATTTGATCATTTTGTTAAAACAATAATTCGAATTTGACAACAAATATGATTTTCTAATATCAGCTATTAAGTACAATTTAAACAAATTGCCATTAGATTTTAGTTGGTATATTTAACAAAAAGACCAAATTGATTGTAACTGTATCTTCAAAGGTCTAAATTTTATACTTTTATCTTTCAAAGACTAAATTAAGAATTTTATTATCATTCTCTTGTAATAATGATAATAATAATAACAACAATAACAATATAACAATTCTATTTTCCTTTCTTGAAATCTAAATTGAAGTAAAGGTATCGTCTGTCAGAAGAGAAATTATAAAGATGGCAGTAGTGGTGATGGCTTCACATTCTTAAACAACTCCTAAATGTGTAAATTTAACCAATTATGTAAAAAGCAGTACTACAGAGAAATACAGGTCCACAAATTAAATTCCTAAATGAGTGATAATCAGAAAGAAACATAGTAACATAAGGCAATCAATGCATTTCTAGTTAGCACAGAGCATGCATAGTGTGAATAATGGTAGATGGGACGCCAGGGTCAAGTGGAAGACATCATAACTTCATAAGCACCACTTGGCAATGTGAAAAAGTCAAATTTTAAGCCCATGTTTGCACACTACAGCACTTCAAAGGCTCACACCTTTCGTTCATACTTCATACTCTCTCTTGCAGCCTTCATGCATCAGATTTGATTCTTCAATTTCATTCTAAACTCAACCTCTCATTGTCTGTTTCTTTCTTCTCATTCTCCTAATATGTTAGACTATAGGTCATCGGACATTGTAGTGACACATTTGCACACCAAGTGTTCAATTAATTCTACAGAATAGCACAGCATGTTCATTATTTATTAGGAAGTATTAAACAAATAGCTCACGTTAACTACCTGGGACTCTTCTGCAAGAACTTTATTCAAGTACACACTTGTGCATAACTTCACTATTTGATCCTTAACCATCTGAACAGACAACCATACAAAGCAATTCAAGCTGATACGGTCATTTATGTCACAGTGTGTACTAATATACATAGTTCAGTATTATATTTTTAGAAACACCAAGACTATCAAAAGACCAAGCTAAACAACCCGTTAAAGTGGAAAGTAATCAGATTAAGACAGATAGCTTTAGGGGCATCATGTGCTAGTAGTCTAGAACTCCCTATGTACTATTTCACTTCCCTACCATAGTACCATATTTATTCTTTAATATATAATGACATATGCCATATTCCATATTTCAATGTTGCCTTAAGCCATCAACAACTACATCTCCTATTCCTACATCTTAACAATTCACCGATTAGTAACACAAAGTCAAAGAGTTATTGTCCTTTTGGCAATTCGAACAAACATTTGCATCATAAATCTGAGAATTTGAAACAAACTTGCATCCACGAACAAGAATCAATTGTCAGAAACAGGAATGCTATAACACCACCAGAAGTGCCCAATTTCATTCACATTACTATCAACAAAGGCCCAAAAACAAAATCGAAGATTACAATACAGGAATGGAAGAAAACGTGCCTGCAGTGACAGCGCCGCCTGGGGAATTAAGGTACATGTGAATGGGCTTGGAGGGGTTTTCGGACTCGAGGAATAGAAGCTGCGCGACGACGACATGTGCGGTGTCGTCGGAGATGGGTCCATTGATGCAGATAATGCGCTCTTTGAGAAGACGCGAGAAGATGTCGTATGCTCTCTCTCCTCTGGATGAGTGCTCTATCACCATAGGAATCAAGCTATAGGATCGACGATGCCATTGCGGCGAAGCTTGATTTCCTCTTCCGAGAAACGCCTTCGCGCTCGTAAACAGCAGATTCTTGCTCGAGTAAAGGCCTCTCATGGCTCACGCAGGTACTGTCTCTGATCAGAAGAAGAATTGAGAGAAAGAGAGAGAGTAGGGTTTTCGCCTTTGGCTTCTGTGTGTGTATGAAAAGTATGAACGACACGACGTTAGAACACTCAAAACCAGCGAAGTCTTTCGTGTTGGGCCACTTTGGGCCGAGACTGTGACTTACTGCCTTATCTGGGCTCCAAAATGTATTGATGATGTAAATCTCTAAGAATCAAGAATTATAATATAGGTGAAAGTGTAAATTTAGTCCAATATCTTTTGCTCAGTATTTAATTTGGTTCCATATCTTTTTTAGTTGCACTTTTGATCTCATATCTTTGGGTCAGTTCCCAATTCGGTCTCATATCTTTTTTTGTTACAGATTTAGTCTCATATCTTTGGGTCAATTGCAAAAGCGATCCTATATCTTTGGATTTGGTGTAGAAGTCGTCTCATATCTTTCTAGATTAACTAATAGTTGACCCTTTTGCAAAGATATCGAACCAATTTTGCAACTTGACAAAAATGATATGGGACCAGATTGGGACCTTTTGCAAATATATGGGACCAAAAGTGCAACGAAAAAATACACAATACTAAATTGAGAACTCAAGAAAAGATATGGGACCAAACTGGGACCTTTTGCAAAGATATGGGACCAAAAGTGCAACGAAAAAAGACACAAGACTAAATTCAGAACTCAAGAAAAGATATGGGACCAAATTTACACTTTGACATTTAATATATGAAGGGGTTAGATTATAATGCAAAGTTTGTTTTTGGGGCATAGGATGCAAATGAATTTTGAGCCAATAAAATTATGACACATGGAAATATGACCTAAATAATAGGTTTTTACAATGTTATATATATTTATATTTTTTACCCCAAATTTTATGATATTCAGATTTTAAGCCTAAGTTAAACTAAAAAGGTACACAAGACCACCTTATTTTTAGGTCATGTGAGTTTGAACTCTCTAAACTTTGAAATTTCCCTCAACTCGTAACATTGTTTTGAGAGCCCTTTCTATTAAGTCTTAATTAATTAATAGATAACAAGTCACAAATCGACATCTAACGTGGACAAATTATTTTATAAACTTCTTTTTTTGATATAAAGAACAAATGTTACACAAGCTGGAGTGGAGGGAGTGCAGCATATTAGTCCTATGATGTGACATATTAAACATACACCAAACCTAATCAAATAAAAAATCGCTACATAAAGAAAGTAAGAAACACTAGCTAATATTAACATTACAATATTGTTCCTGATTAAAATCTCATCCTCTGAAATCGGGTTGTCTCGTGTTCTAGATTCATACAAGAATGTGATGTTAAGGGAGGATGTTGATGCAATGCATATAGTGGAATTCATTGGATCCATTGCCATGGAAGGGCCCAAGTTGCAGGATAAGATAGGAAATAGTTTTGGTTGCAATCAAGATCAAAGGGATAAGCATGATGAAGGAATCACATTTATTAAGGACACTGAAGGAGATGGAGCATGTATTATCATAAATATTGATAAGCAAGAAAGAACTTTAATGGCACAATCTCTAAGTAAAACCTTGATTATCAAATTGCTAGGTCAAGAAGTGGGGTTTAATTTTCTTGTTAAGAAGTTAAATGAACTCTGGGCACCCAAAGGTTCTATAGAAATTATTGATCTTCCACATGACTATTACCTAATCAATTTTAATTGTGATGAGGACTACACCTTTGCCCTTTGCGAAGGCCCCGAGATAATATTAGACCATTATTTGAGAGTCAGAAAATGGTTTAATCAAAATATCGAGGTTGGTGAGTCATCAAAATATCTCGCTTTGGCTGGTTAGCAAAGTGATGATGAAGAAAATTTGGATGATGATAATTCAAATGAGGATATGGGGGATGAGAGTGGAGATCACTTGGCTGAAACCCAGGAAAGCTTAGATAAGCATGTAAATGTTTCTTCTAAGAATGTTTCCATTACTAACAATCAAAATAAAGGCAAATCAAGGAAGATTGCTAAATCAACAAGTAAAATTCTGAATAGTCATGCAGCAACCAGCAACACTAGCTTTATAAACCAGAATAATGAAAGAGGTGATAAAGACAAGAACCTGAGTGTGAGAAATCTGGGTAACAAGTATGGTAGGCGTGGAGGTTTCTCTTCAAGGAGCAGTAGATTGTCTCAGCCCCATCTTTCTCTTGCTCATGTTGATTCTGTGAGAACTCTTGTTGCTGCTAGAGGAGGGATGCAGTGGGCTAGTGCTAACTCGCCTTGAACTCTTGATCTGGCTACTTCCAATAATCCTATTGAGATGATAGGCCCTTCTCCCAAACCGCCAAACATTGATCAGTTGCTGGATAATCCTGAAACACAAAGTATGGAGGGTGACGATGAAATTTCAAATGACATGCAACATAATGGTCAAGATGATGTGGAGATGGGGGATGCTTTTGGGCATCCCCAAGGTTTTTAATCTTTCCTTGTTTTCTTTATGCAGTCTTTTGTTTGGAATTGTCGTGGGGATGGTAACCCCACCTTTTTAAGAAATATGATGAATTATATTGATTTCTATAAATCATCTTGCGTGGCTGCTATGGAAACCAAATGTAATTTTAACAAAGCTGAAAGTATTTTTAAAAATCTTGGTTTTAATGATTTCATTTGTCAAAAGGGTGTTGGAAGAAGTGGGGGCATTTGGTTTGCTTGGAAATCTAACCATATCTCTGTCATTTCTTCTTATTCCACCCATTCTAATTATATCAATTTATAGGTTGAATGTGATAATATTAAGTGGTGGCTTGCCATTGTGTATGCTAGCCCTCATGCCGAGACCCGTAACCTCCTTTGGAATGTCCTTTCCTCCATCATGCCTCCTCAAGATGATCTGTCGGCTTTAATTGGAGACTTTAATAAAATTACAACTGCATCTGAGAAGGTTGGAGGAGCTCCTTATGACCCTAACACGGGTAGACACTTCAAGGATTGGATTTATGACTCCAACTTGGTTGATGTTCAAGCTAACAACCCCTTCTTTACCTGGCACAGCCCTAAGATTAATCAATATGGTAGGGTTATGGAAAGACTTGACAAGTTACTTTGCAATGAAAATTGGAGAATTACATTTCCAGAGGTCACTGTGAGTGTTGCTTCTAGGAACTATTCTGACTATCATCCTTTATTTCTTAATTTAAATAATTCTATTGTTAGACCTTTATTTCTTAATTTCTTTAGGTTTGAAGCCGCTTGGTTTATTCATGATAGCTTTATTGATTTTGTCACTAATACTTGAGATAATCAGCTTGGGTGGTGTGATAATGTCCAAAATTTTACTGATAAAATTAAAGTTTGGAATAAAGATGTTTTTGGTCATATTGAGAAAAGGAAGCGTAGCATTCTTAATAGGCTTAAGGGAATTTAGAATAGTAATAATTACCATAATAACAGATTTCTTAAGGATCTTGAGGTTACCTTGCAAAATGACTTAAACTCCATCCTTGCTTAAGAAGAAATTCTTTGGCAACAAAAGTCTAGATGCCAATGGCTTGCTCATGGTGATAGGATTACTCGATACTTCCATACAAAGACTATAAATAGGAGAAGGAGAAATAGAATTAATATGATAAAAAATAATAATGGGGAGTGGATGGAGGATTTGGATAGTATAAAACAGCATAAATTAATTATTTCACTAACCTGTTTTGTGAAGACATCCCTTGTAGGCAATTTGTTAATTCAGGTCGCACCTTTAAGGCTTTCTCCACTGAGCAGATGGCTGTCACGGATGTGCCGCCTACTATTCTTAAGTTGAAAGAAGCTCTCTTCTCTATGGGTGCGGGGGGGGGGGGGNNNNGGGGGGGGGGGGGGGGGGGGCCAAAGCCCCGGGTGATGACGGATACTCAACGCTGCTTTTCCAAAAAAAAAAACTAGAGTTTGGTTAGCCCTAGCATGTTTAATGTGGTTTGTAGAGCCTTTGAGGACAATTTTTCGATTGATAAAATAAATAAAACTCTCATTGTCCTTATTCCAAAGATTGACAAATCCGAGTTTATTACTCAATTCCGCCTTATTTCACTTTGTAATGTAATCTACAAATGTATTTCGAAAATTATAGTCAATCGTCTTAAAGATTTTTTTCCATCTTGGATTTCTTCTCTTCAGGCTAGTTTCGTTCCGGGGCGTAGCATTCAGGATAATATTATTATAGCCCAGGAAATGTTACATAGTATGAGGAGAATGAAGGTCAAAAAGTCCTATATGGCTATCAAATTTGACTTGGAGAAGGCCTATGATCGGATTAGTTTGGAAGTTATTAGTAATATTCTTTGTGAGCTTAATTTTCCTCCTAAAATTCGTAACCTCATTATTGCTTGTGTTTCCTTTACCTTGTTTGATATTTTATGGAATGGTAATAGGACTGATACCTTTAAGCCATCTCGTGGAATCAGGCAGGGGGATCCGTTGTCTCCTTACTTATTTGTTCTTTGCTTGGAAAAGCTCTCACATCTAATTTTTTATAGGATGGATTTCGGTGATTGGGCTACCCTTAGGGCTGGCCGTAATGGCCCTTTGATCTTCCACCTTCTCTTTGCTGATGATATCTTGCTCTTTAGCGAGGCTTTTCAGGCTCAAGTTGATTGTATCCTTGATTGTCTTCAAGCCTTCTACAGTGCTACTGGTCAGAAAGTCAATAATGAGAAAACCAGGATCTTCTTTTCTAAGCAAACTCCTTCTAATATTAAAGCTAATATCTTATCTCACACTGGTTTTATTTCTACTGACAATCTTGGTGTTTACCTTGGTATGCCACTTATACATGGGAGACAGGTCAAGAGGGACTTTGTTAAAATTGTTGCTAAAGTCAAGGCCAAATTGTCTGGTTGGAAGGCTAACTGCCTCTCTATGGCTGGGAGAATTACACTTGCTAAATCTATTAGAATTCTTGTGTCTATATGTACTGAAATTGAGAAAATACAAAGAAAAGTTATTTGGGGGCATCCTGAGGGTGGTAGGAAATTGCATAGTGTTAACTTGCGAGGAATAAGAGAGAGGGAGGATTGGGAATTAAGAGACTCAAGCATATTAATGACGCTTTTTTAATGAAAGTTGGCTGGAAAGTGAAAGTTAACCCTGAGAATATTTATAGCCAAGTGCTTATTGGGAAATATGGAAGGGGGAAGCATCTTAGGAGAGAGATTAATTGCTCTAATGGGGATTCCCATATTTGGAAAGAGGTTGCTAGGCTTTGGGATGATCTTAATTCTAATCAAAGATGATTTGTGAGTGATGGTAGAGAGGCTTTCTTTTGGTTAGATAATTGGGGTGTGGATGACCTTCCCTTAATTAACTAATTAACTATCTTAAGTCTTCTATTCCTATGTGTGAGGTCTCCTACCGTGTTAGGGACTATGTTGAGGAAGATGGTAAATGAAATATTGATCATATTAAAGATTTGCTTGAGAATGATTTATGTTTGAAAATTAGCTATCAAATTACCCCTGATTTTCTCAATGACTGTGATAAGATTGTTTGAAATTTGCAAAGTAATGGTAAATTCTCTGTTAAGAGTGCCTATAATTATAGTAATAAGATCTACCCTAATATTCCTAGTTTTAAGCAAGTGTGAAATCTTAATGTGTCTGAGAGAGTTAAAATTCATGTTTGGTTGATGGTTCACAATAGAATTGTTACCCGTGAGTTGTGCAACAAGTGGTTTGATGGTTATGCTTGGTATCATAATTGTTCTTCCATTATTGAGTCATCTTCTCATGTTTTTAGAGATTGTCCTTTAGCTATTGGTGTGTGGAATTCCCTCTTAAATCCTCAACACCTTATTACTTTTTATCAGTTAAATTATGATGATTGGGTCTAACTTAAATAATTTTTTTTCCTCTAATAATGACATATATGACATATATTATGGATAAATATTATAATTTTTTAAGTTTTCAATAAAATTTATGGATGTTTAATTATTTTTATATATAAATATATCCTGTGTCGTGTCGTGTAATTTAAAAATTTGACGTGTCGGTGTGTCCGTGTCAGGGTTCATGCTTCATAGACAGAGTTGATTTCAGCCGTCCTATCAAACCTGCTGAAATAATCAATCAGACTATCAGGGACTTTGATTAGGGTTTATCTATGCAGCCGATGGATAGGGATAATAGAAACAAAGAGGAAATTTACATTACCTAGGTGAAACCTCCGATTAACTGGATCAAGCTTAATGCCGATGGTGTTATTCGTCATTTCGACAGTGTCGCTGGTTGTGAAGTCTGCTACGGGATGAAAGTGGTCATTGGCTGGGGGGGTTCTTTAGATTTCTCGGCCTTTGCTTTATTCTTCGGGCTGAGGCTAGGGCTGTGATTGAAGGGATGAGCCTTGTGTTGGATCTTGGCTTTCAGTTCCTGTAAGTGGAGAGTGGCTCCTTAAGCTTGGTTGAAGCTGCTAATGGCGGCAACGAGTATGCTACTGTGGACATTTGTGGGCTTCTTGGCGAAATCTCTGATCTTAGGGCTTCGTTTAGGGGCTGGAAATTTAGCCATGTTTGGCACGAGGCTAATCAATCGGCGGACTTCTTAGCGAAACTTGCTTGTGATTCTGTAGGGGATGGCTCGGTGGTCTGATTATCGTCGCCGCTGGAGGGCCTACGTCCTTTGTTGTTTAGCGATTCGTCTGGTGTGGGTGACTTTAGGATGGTGGGGGTCGGCTAGTGTTTCATTTGGCTGGTTCTTGTGTTTTTTGCCTATGTTGCGTTTTGGGGAGGCTGGTGTCGTTTGTGATGTTTCCTCCTATGTTGCTTTTCTGGCCTTTTAGGCCCACTCTTACCAAAAAAAAAAAATCTCATCCTCTAAGCCCTCTCAACAAATGAAGGGAATGAGTTCCAATCTGTAGGGACAAACCCTCCATATGTAGAACATGTATAACATCCCTCATAAAAGTAAGGAAAGCCAGTGCCCACGGATATGCTACAAATTTTATAAAATTGACAAATCATCATCACAGATTCACAATGACAAATAGCTACTTTTAAAAAAAATTAAAAGGTTAATGAAATCAAACCTAGCCCCAACTTGACTCAGGCTCTTTCTTCTCTAAATTCAGTGGCCATGGCTTCTCCTTGAGCCTTCATGTGGTACTATCGACTACTTTCTCGCTTCCGACATAGGTGTTTGGTCCAATTCTGCCTCCCATTGTAGCGCCTTCAGTGTGGTGTGCCAATTAATGATGATTGCTTATTGCCTTTCATGCAACTTGAGATTAGTCAGCAGTAAGGGCAAAAGATCTTGTGGTCCAATGGCTTTAACAATATTTCCTAAGGTCAATATTTCCTAAGGTGTTTAATGTAGCTTTCTTGTGTGTTTTGAGCATCTCAAGAAGCGCAAAACAAATTTTAATCCAGTCAATTGTAGGCACCAACTCTGCAACACCATCAGCGATTCGACCAACTAAATCACTACAGTTCTATCATTTTAAAATTGATTCTTATTAGGATTTTTATTTGAAAATAACATTTTAAAATTGATTTAGATACTGATTTGGATTTCTTTTGTATATTTTTTTTGTTATACGTATGGTTTAATATTTTCCATCATTAAAATGTGGTTCAGCTTTTGTTGCTATTGAAACATTTTTTTTTTCCTACAAGATTGTTATACTCATTCCCAATTGATTGTGGCATAGACATTCTTTTAGTTTTGGTTAGTTGCCATCATATTTTGTTACTTAAATTGTCACAAGTAAACATTTGTTTATGGCCATGTTGGCTATGGTCCAAGTGGTAAGGATGACATTTTTCTTGGTTCTCGAGTTATATTGCCAAAGTTTAATTACACTAATGCATTACCAAAATTATTAGGAGTTAAAAGGTCCATGGGTATTGCTAGGAAAAGTTATTGTTGTATGCATGAACAAAAGTACTAAAATATATCTTTATCACAAAAAGTATTAAAATATAGGGTAAATTACACTTTGGTACCCTGTGGTTTGACCCTATTTTATTTTGGTACCCTGTAGTTTGAAACCTGACACTTTGGTACCCTGTGGTATTTTCCATTAACACTTTGGTACCCTTTGGGGTTATTTTGTAATTTTAACCATAACAAATTTTTCAAAAATTACATATTGACCCCAATTTTTTTTAAAAAATTTCCATTTTAGTCCCTAGATAATATGTATCCAGGGACTTATTTGTAATTTTTTTAAAAAAAAATTGGGGTCAATATGTAATTTTTGCAAAATTTTTTATGGTTAAAATTAAAAAATAGCTCCAAAGGGTACCAAAGTGTTAATGGAGAATACCACAGGGTACCAAAGTGTCAAGTTTCAAACCACAGGGTACCAAAGTG
>QANZ01004819.1:39626-51483 GCA_003254925.1 Chamaecrista fasciculata
TTGTTGTTTCACTTTCCATTATGCTTGCAACTTATGCCTTTGAAGGCAGCTAATGAGGTTTTTAGTCTGGACACTGGACCCAGAAAATAGAAAAGTCACACCCATGGTTTGAACCCACACAAGTTTTTGTTTCCCCAATCTCATCATAACAGACATCTACAGCTGTAAATTCTTTTTATGTAACCATTTTGCTACATGCATATTCTTAATGAACTTTCACATTTCTCCCTTTTCCAAACTTTATAATGAATAATGCATATATAAGTAAACCAATTCGCACCTCTCTTTACCATTGCTTATTTAGTATTAGAGGAATGCAATATTAGTAACGTTAAATTTTTTGTTGATAATTTCAGGTGACTACAAATACGTGAGGTTTGTAATTTGCTTTCTTGCTTATTTATGGATCAACGGTCCTAATTGTTCTCTATGATATCCTTGCAATACTCTTGAGTGCATAAATGGTTTCGACAATCTTTGCTAAATCTTGAAAACTGCCTCTTTCCATTTCCATTTGAAGACCTTCAGTTAACCTATTAATTTATAACTACAGTATGGTTTCATTTCTTCCAGTTAAACTGTTTTACTATTAGAAGAGTAAAACACAATAAATGTTTGGAGTCAGGTAGCCCCTATGAATTCTGAGAGATATTATCTTTTGAATTACCACATGAGATTTCTATGCTTTTATTGTATATATATATAAAGGGAATGCTAGCCTCCTCACTCTTGCTTGTAGTTTGCAACCTCCAAATCATATAATGGACCAAAAACATCACTCTAGAACACACAGTTAATGCTGGGAATTTATATATACTTTCAAAACATTACATGAAAATGCTGTGTCTTTTAAACTTTCATATTATTATTATTATTATCAAAGATCTTGTTTTGAGAAAACAAACTAAGTTCCCTAACATTTATTGTGTCTTCTAAAAGAAAGGATGGTTTCGAGTCCATTCAAAATGTCGAGAATGCTAACATCTACCTAACAATTAGGAGGTTAGCAATGCCCATCTCTTATTATTTATTATATAACTTAGTTATAGCCTTATATGCACCGAACTCTACTTGCGACAAATAAATATTCTCAAATCCTTTCATTTTCTTTATACCTCCTTAAAGTGTGCCACATGGATGCCATCTTTTTATTATTATTATTATTATTATTATTATTATTATTATTATTATTATTATTATTATTATTATTATTATTATTATTATTATTATCATCATCATCATCTAACTTTGATAGAACACATTGGCATCAGTTGATCCATATAACTGACCCTACCTAGTGAGAAAAGGCTTTGATTGTTGTTGAATCATCTGACTTTGAATAAAAAGGTAAATTAATTGTTGTTGCTAGCAATAAATAAATAGAAATATCTGAAGAGATCATTGAAGATATAGTGAGTTACTGAAATTATAAGTAGATAAATAAGGAGAAAATTACAATTTTGTTTGCTAACTGTGTAAGCTAAGCTTCTGAGGATTTTCCCACAGCAATGCCTTTGTGCTTCCATCCATCAATTTTTTATTTATTTTAGTTTATCTAAAATGCCTTTGCGCATTATTGTTCCTCTTTCATTTTCTTTTCTCATATGAGCTACACTGTCTTATAGGGATCCATCGGAGGAAAAAATTGTTGAGAATTTTCTTGAGGAAGAAGGAGTTGAGGAGAACAAAAAGTCAAAAATTTTGAAGATTATAAATGGAATGGGTAAGCTAGGCTTTACAATTCTGTTCTAACTTTTGTTTTTTAAAAAAATTTTGACATGTAAAATCATGTCAAACAAAATCTTCAGGATATTGTTTATGCATACAAGTGATCTGACCCAAAAAATGGCTGCATTGTTATGAAGAATTGTCTGATAAAGAGATATTTAGAATTTATTGGTTTATCATTTTGTATTTGTTTCTTAAATTTTCATTTCATTCCAAACTTTCGACCACATGAAGGTGATGCATGCTTTGCAATTTCCAACGATTTTTTTATAGAAATAATCCAAAGTTTGAAAGAAAAAAAATCTGGTCAGGTTATAGTACTTTCTCAGTGATAGGGAAGCAGGGAAGTATCTAGCACACATGAAGACATGTTACCCTTTTATACACTTCAGATTCTTTGGAAAGGCAACTTGTTCTGGCTGAACACTTGCAGTAGCTTTTGATTATATAGCTCGCACTTTAAGGCTTATAGCCTTACACATCACCTAACATAAAATGGTACTTGCTGAACTTTCTGAATTGCTTCAAGGTTATGATGCCCTTACTAGTCTTGAAAAAGTGAGTTTAAAAATTAGAGACTTTTTGTGCACAATAGAAAACTTGGATCATGGTGAAAACTGAAAATTGGTGTAGACAACTTTCTAGGATGTTTTTCGCTAGAAAACCATTATAAGTAGTAACGTTTGTATTGTGTTCATATTGTTTATGCATAGGTAATGACCTTGCACTTTTATGATGGTATTCTTATTATCTAATTGAAATGAACTCCAGAATCAACCCAAAATAATAGAGCCTTTACGATTTGACCTAATTTCATCCAGTTCATCTGCAATATCCCTAGTGTGGCTAGTTTCTCTACATCTCCAATATTTTGTGTATTTTTAAGATACTCTTAGCATGATACAAAGTAACAAAACCTTCCTTCCTTGTTATAAGTTGGGAGCTCTTGTGTTCTTAATAATGTCTTAGCTTCTTCCACTCTAAATTTGTTGTGTTTCCTTTCTTATTCATTTCAGTTTTGAGATTATTCATTTGAGACACCCATTGAAAAACTCAGGTTTCAAAGAGGAAGTAGCAGGACTTTCTCACGATGAATGGTTTCCAGAGTTCAGGGTTGTACAAGATGCTGATAGACTTGATGCAATTGGTGCTATAGGTAATTTCTAAATTGTTTATAAAGATTAGTCAAAATTGTTTCCATGATTATATGTTTGAATGAGTAAAAATTTATGGAATGGAACAAGAAACTATGGAAAGGACAATTTCCCCTTGCTTGCAAGTTATAAAATTGAAGGAAGGCAATTCTTTCCTTTCCTTCTCTTCCAAAATACTGACTTTTGTTCCTTAACAAATTAGGTATTAAAAGAAGGGAATACTTTATTTTAATTATGGGTGGACATTTTTACTCTGTAAATTGTATATATATATCATATCATAATATTTTATCATACTTGATCCCACATTCTTTCACATAAAATCAATTGCATTGTTGAAGACTTTTTCTTTCCAATTAAGAAACTCTGCATCATTTTGTTTCGCAAATTTGGTCACAAATATAGAATTATCTTTCTTAGATTTAAATTTTCACATGAATTTCTATCCCTTCTTTGATTTCTATAGGCCTTCATTGATATTTCATTCATATACTTGTATATTACTTGCTGAAAAAATGATTGAAGAAAAAACCCAAGATAGAAAGTTAAAAGTATATTTTGTAGACTAGTGATATAAACTTACTTATTTCAGTATGTTGAGAATTATATTGTAGTTTAGTATTTATAATTCTTACCTTTCTGTTCATTCTTAGTGAAATTCCCTAACAAAGGGAACAGAATTTCTATATTAAACTCCCTAACCTGGTAACGTAAATTTATTCCATTCCATTAATATAAAAGTTTTAAACATAGCCTGAAGCTAGGATGGTAGATACTGCATTAAAGAGTAAAGTTTACACCTTCTGCTCTTGGTTTGCATGCTGCTTTGACGTTTGTTATATATTTTCTTTTGCTTATATATTTGTCCACCTTAGTAAGGATTAATATGCTATTGTAAATTTAAAAGTTCCAATGTGATATGAAGTCTGATTTGACCTTAAGAGTCCCTTCAATTGTAGGAATTGCTCGTTGCTTTACCTTTGGTGGAAGTAGGAAGAGGAAGCTGCATGATCCCGCCATTCTGCCAAGGACTGAATTATCCAAAGAGCAATACATGAACAAAGAGGAGCAAACTACTATCAATCACTTTCCTGAGAAGCTTCTGAAGCTCAAAGATATGATGAAAACCGAGGTGTAGTTGTATTGTTATCCTTGCTGACCTTTTCATTTTATCAATGAGTAAACTAACATTTTGGTCCCTAGATTATATGGCCACTATCCACTATCATTTTAGTTCCTGATTTATTGAGATGTCTAATTTAGTCCTCAAAAATTCGCTACTTGTTGCAAATTATTCCCTCCAGAAAACCCTACTACTATACAACTCAGTCCCTAGAGGGACTAAATTGCAATGAGTCATGAATTTTGGGGGATTAAATCAATCATTTAAAAAAATCTAAGGACTAAAATAATAGCTCCTATATAATCCAAGGACTAACTTAATAGTTTACTCTTTTATCAATTATGGAGCCAATGCCATGCTCTCCAGGCATAGAAAAGCTTGTCTATTGAAGTGAAGCAAGAAGCTTAAGCCTAAACTATAAATTTCAGGCTGGGAAGAGGAGAGCCGAAAGAAGGCATAAATTCATGGAGGAGTTTTTGAAGGAGTTTTATGATGAATGGAACGGTGTAGCTTAATATGAGGTACTTGTTCTTATCTTAATTCTTTTTTTTTTCTTTCACTAAATATAAAGGCATATAGCCTATGAAGCATCGACACTTCATTTTGAGAATGTGTCACTGTGTAAGGCACATGTCCGTGTCCGACACCCGTACGACACTCATACACACATATTATAAGTTTTAGAATATATAATCATTTTTTTGTGACTTTAACATGACAAATAATAAAATATATTGGCACATGAAATATATTATGAATACATATTATAATTTTTGAAGTTTCCATCAAAATTTATGGATTTTTAATTATTTATATATATAAATTTATGGCGTGTCGTGTCATATAATTTTAAGACTTCGACGTGTTTGTGTTGTGTCTTGTGTCTATGTCCATGCTTCATAGCATATACCATTATAGAATAACGCTTTTTAAAATGATATTCTTGATGGACTACACAGATTATCAGACCACCTCAAGATGCTGGGGCTTTTTTCACCTGCCAGTCAATACTCCTTCATGCTTGTTTCCCAAGTGATGTATTTATTTTTCTGAAACCACGTGAGGGTATGACACATATTGCAGAGAATTTGAACTTGATATATATAATTTCTCTGCTTGCCTCATTAAGGGATTGTGGGTTATGTGTAATTTTACCCAGCTATTAGCTAGGCTTATGGATGAAGAAATTTAAAGCTGAAGTTTTGTGATGTAAAAAATTTGCATACAATGTGCACTAGCGCCTATGCCATAAAGTGGGTGCATTTTTATTGACGAGTTTTTGCTTACTTCTAGTTTGAAAGGCATTGTTATATTTCTGATTGGGCCGTTTCTATTCATTCATATGGAGTTAAATTGAACAACACAATCATTAGTCTATAAATTCATTCAATAATGATCAATTTCCTAAATGATGTGGCTATCCAGGTTTATTATTTTCCAACTTCTTCCCATCACCAGGATACAAGAACAAACTATTTGAGTTTGGCCAAAAACTATTTTGATCCTCAAACTGTGGGGTAAGTTTCATTTTGGTCCCGAAAATGTGATTTCGTTTGGTTTCTATCGCTATTTCTATTGAGATTTTCTTTTATATTTGTCATGATTAGTGAGTTGACAAAGCGAGAAAAAAAATTCATTCTTTAGTCACAAATTGGTGATAAATTTGTGGTTGATTTTTCTTTTAAAGAGTAAGATTTTTTTCTTTCTATCTTTGTTAACTCACTTATTATAACACAAGGCTTAAATGGTTCATTTTAATTGTCCAAGTTAGAAATAACGGCAAAAATTAGACAAAATCACATTTTAGACTAACGGCAGAAAAAAATGTAAGAATTTGGGGACCAAAGCAGAACAAAAAGTAATTTTATGACTAAAATGCGACTTATCTCATAGTTTAAGGACCAAAATAACTATTTGACGATTTGAGATTTTATGATTCATAAGAATTACAAAGATAATGAAAATGAATAGGCCAATCTATACATCTTATTCTTGTACGTTTGCCACGAAGATAAGGAAGAAACCGTATCATGTTAACCCTTTGCAATAATAGTAGATGAGATGAGGAATGGTGTAGTGAACGAATTTTAGTCTTTACTTATCTTTTAAGTTATTTATAGTTTTTACTTTTTAGCATAATAATCAGCATAATGTAATATAAAGAGGAAACCTACTATTTGGCCCCTCCTTTTTCACACTTTCAACTATTTGATCCTTGCATTTTTTAAAAAGACTATTTGGTCCCTCAAAAATTACAAATGTCAACTCGTTAGTCCCCGTAACTTATCTCAATTACTAACACTGCTGACCTGATTGTTAAGTGCACATGTGATACGTTATATGCCACATATTCAACTATTTGGGATTACCTAAGATTTGAGATTTGGGAATGCTTCAATAGTTTATGTCTTATGGAAATTTCACGTGTAATACAAATATTTGGGTCTAACTCAATTTTAGGTCGGTCTAATTGTGTTTTTTTTTTGTTCGGTTCGGTTGGTTTAGGCGATTAGGATGCCAAAGTAGCATTTAACAGTGTCATGTAATTATTTAATGTCTACGTCATCAAGTAATTTAATAGATTCTATAATTGAGGGACTAAATAGTTGATGATTATGATAAGTGAGGTACTGAGTAGTCTATTTCAATAAATGAGGGACCAAATCATTGACTCGGTAAAAAAGGAGGGACCAAATAGTAGGTTTCCTCTAATATAAATATATACATCAGAAATGCAGCAAACATATTATTGAAATAATCCCAGTTCAACATTACAATCATCATGAACACTAATCAGGTTTAGTACTAAATACAACCATCTTTCTTTATCATCATTCCTGTACCTGAGAAATAGTATCAACCATAGTAGAAAACTAGAAAAAAAAAATGAAAAAAAAATAGAAAAACGAAAAGACATCTTATACTTCATAATCCCTAACAATCCAAGCCATTCATTCATTAATTCAAACACTTGTGAAGAATCTCTGTATCATCCCTCTTTTCAAGATGAACCTTGAAGCCATGTTTCATGTACATGGTCAATGCAAGCTTTGGAACTACATGACATTCCTTCACCACTTTCACATGATATCGATATATGATGCTTGCAGCAACATATTTCATTTGGTAATAAGCAAAATCTTTTCCTAAACATAAACGAGGACCTCCATTGAAGGCAGTGAATTTGTAAGCAGATTCACTCATGAAACGTCCATCTCTTAGCCATCTTTCTGGCTTGAATTCTCTGCAATCTTTTCCCCATATGCCTTCCATTCTTCCCATTGCATAGATTGCATATATCACTTTTGTTCCCTTCTTTAGCTCTGTTCCATCTGGGAATGTGTCATCGTCAGTCACCTGAAAAAAGCGGCGAAAAGAATTAGTCACTGTTATTGACAGTGAATTAATTAGTATATATTCTTTAATCTCTAAAAGATTGAAATGATATATACTATACTATATATAGTTTATGAAATGGACTAATAAGTATATTGTTTTGATCTTTTAAGTACTAAATTGTGTATTAAATCTTTCAGGGACCGAGTTGCCAACTCGATAATTTTTCAAGGACTGAATTATTAATTTACTTATTCATTACTGATCTTTATCATCTTCAGTTGACTTGAGCCTCGAAACCTTGCTAGTAAGCTAGCTAGCTACATGAATTGAATGTCACATTGGGCTGTGTGATATCTGGGTTCTGCTGTATCAATTAATTAGCCAAATTTGTGTCTCTCACATATTGTTAAAATGAGAGAAAAATCTATGTTTTAGTGCTCAAAATTACAATTTAGTCCTTAGATATTGAAAATATATTTTTCCATAACTAAATTGCAGTTTCAAGAACTAAAAAAATATGTTCACTCTTTAAATATTCAAGTTTTCTGAAAAAGATAAACCTTTAAGGCTTGAGTATGCATAAACAGATAGTGAGTTTGTCTATGTATGAGAAATTTTGAATATATCTGAAGTTTTTTTCCTATCAAATTTGACCTAAATTTTTCAGTCTCAAGTTTAGTATTTCAAGGTCTTAGAAATCTTCCTTTATTTATTATTACTTCGCTGTTATTGGTCACCTGACACCTGTGTCTAATGTTTTTTTTAATAAAAAAGGAGAGATAGTTTGTTAGGTAAACAGTGTATAGTTGACCACCAAAGTCTTGAAAATTTAATAAACACTTTTAAGTTTTAAACAGAGGTTTTTTCTTCTTCTTTTATAAATATAAACAGAACACTAAAACAGAGTTTTCTTTTTTTTCCTTTATCTCGGGAATAAAACAGTTATTATTTATTAGGTTGGGCATTGATTAAGGAACTTTTTATTCCCTTGAAAATTGAAAAAGAAACCGAAAATCGAAACTAATTTTATTATTGTTTTCATGATTTTCTTTTAAAATTACTACATTTGATTGTTTTTTCAACCATCTATGCACCTTAACCAGTAATATCTTAAGAATGAAATTCTATAGAAATCTTCATCATCTCTTTCAATAAACACCCCCCGGCCCCCACCCCCAAAAAAGTCAAAGTAAAAATTTAGTCTTATATATTTTGTTTAGTTATCTATTTGGTCTCGTATATTTTTTTTTTACTTTTGATCTCTTATCTTTTGATCAGGTTTTCAAGGGCAAGATTGGTCTTATATCTTTGGATCAGGTGAGACTAATGGTGAAATTTTTTTCACAAAGATATTAAACTAAATTTGCACTTTGACCCAAAAATATGGTACCAATTCTTACTAATTCATCATTTCAAGATTTTCCTCCCACTAATTCATCATCATCATCATCATCTATTCCATTCTTTTCAAAAAAAAAAAAACCAACACACAAAGTCCATCTAACCATGAAAAATCATCATAGCTTCAATAAACAAACTCTGTTTTCTGTTTGTGAGATCATAAAGAATAAAACCATATGAGTTTCAAAAAAGAAAAAAACAGAAACATTAGCAAGTGGGAAAAAGAAAAGTTACCTCCTTGTGATCCACAGGGACAGAAGGGTATAATCTTAGAGACTCTGAAAGAGCAGCTTGCAAATAATCCATTTTCTTTATCTCCTCAGCCTTAAACCTCAATTCTTGTCCCTTTTTCTTCATCTTCTTCACATCTTCATCTTCATCTTCTTCTTCTTCTTTCCTCTCACTCACTATCTTGCATATCTCCTTCAGAATCTTCTCCTCCACCTCAGGATTCTGATGAATCAACCAGAAAAACCAGCTCAATGCCACAGAAGAAGTGTCCCTTCCTGCCAATATGAAGTTCACACATATATCCCTCAAGAACTTATCTGAATATGCCTCTCCTTTTTCATCCCTCAGCCTCATGAACACTGTCAACAAGTCTGATCTCTCCTTCCTATTATTCTCATCATTACACTGCAATTTCAGCTCCTTTTTCCTTGTTTTGATCACATTCTCCGCGAACTCATCGACCCCTTTTATCGATTTCTTGAGCTTCCTCTCTGATCCCAAGTTCAAACACCTCATGGCTTTCCACACACATGTTGGTGACACAAAACGTAGCACACAAGCCTCAGTTGCATCCTCAAATGCTTTGGCAAATGGGATTTCAGGCAATCCTAGCCTCAAGCATCCTGGATCAACCCCAAAAGCTATCATACACACATTGTCAAATGTGAGCCTCAACAAGATATCTTGCAAGTCTATGCAAGTGAATTCCTTAATTGATGCTTCCAACACAGGCAAAAGCCTTGAATGGACAAGCTCATACAAGGACTCAATTGTCATGTTTCGGAATCTTGCTGAGTGAAACTCAATGCTTGCTGTCTTCCTTTGTCTCTGCCATGTGTCCTCATCTGCATTGAAGATTCCATCTCCAAGAAGGTCCCTAAGGTTGTCCCTAAAGTACTTTCCTTTAGGGAAAAGGCTGAATTTTGTCTTGAGAAGATGCTCCAAATTGCGCGGATCCGATGTGACTATGCAGTTTAGGCTGCTGAAACAAGGCCCTTTGAACCAAAACGTCCCATTTTGCCTGTTGAGTACATCAGAGATCCATTCATACAAATTAGTCCTTAGCCCTGTGAAAACCAAGGAAGGCAGCATACCAAAAAAAGGCCAAACAGGCAAGCCATGGTGCTTTTTCTGCCTCAAGGAATGTATCACTATGAAGACTAATGCAGCAAGGAGGATCTCTAGGACTTGCACATCATGCAAGAGGAAGAAGAGCCGGCCACCGCGATGGTGGTGGTGGCCGGAGAAAAGTTCCCCGGGTGATGAATTGGCAGAGCCGGTAAGGTTGAGAATTTTAGGTAATTGTGTCATGGTGGTGGTGGTGGTGGTGGGAGAATATTGCATGATAAGCATAATACTAACCAAATATGGTTAATTTTGAAAGGATGATATTGATAACAATAATAATAGTGATGATAATGCAAATGGAGATGATGGTGTGGTCATGTGGGTTATATGGGAATGAATATATGGTACTTCTGATGATTCCTTCTGCTGCTAGTGTTTCTTTAATTTCTTGGCTTGCTTAAAGCAGTTTCAATTTGGTAAGCTGAAATAATGCAATGTGTGGCAAAATTAAAAGTGTCTTTTACTTGAACTTGGGCTTTGTTCACTTTTGGAATGTTTTTCTTTGGTGAAAAAAAATAAATAAAAGAATGTGTGTGTTGGAGTGTCAAATATGAGTTTATGTAACAGTGTGTGTATATGTGTGTATGTTGTGCTAGGAGGATGAGAAGTGGTTGTGGAGGTTTACCTAAGTAGCAACTATTTGTGTTTTTGCATTTTTAATGTCCCAAGTTTTCCTATTTCCATCAAATAATTAATGATCAAAAGTGTGTCCTCGTACGCAAATTCCCAATTTTCTATAGAGTTATTATTAGCACATAGAGTTCCCAAAACGTTTAAGGACGAAGGTGGTATATATTATATTATTGGAAAAATTAATTATTTATCCTTCTAGGCATATCCCCAATTTAGCCAATAAAGAGCGGTACAGTTAGTTAAGATTTAAACTCTTATTCTACAAGGACGAAGGTTTGAATCTTTTCATTGATGTGAGAGTCTTATTTTTTGTGTGATATGTAAATTTATCTCGTAAATCTTATAAGAGGTAGGAAGATATTCCCTAACCCTAATGAGATAGTAGTGCTTACCCTTACTTAAACTTTATTTTCACCCAAAAAAACACAATTCTTAATTTTCTATACTATTTGTTAGCAAATAGTACCTAAACGACAAACATTTAAGGACAAAGGTGGTATTTATATTATATTATTGGGAAAATTCCTTTATGTTTTTAATTTAGTTCCTATAATTTTATTTTTTAAAAATCAGTCTTTATATTTTGTAAACCTTTAAATTTTAATCCTTAATACTCAATTAAATAATAATGTTATTTCTTAAAGCTCATGGAAAAAAAACATAAAACTAATTTATTATATACTAATATATACAGTTATATACTAAAGGGTCAATATCAAAGTTTAGAAAATTTAATATTAGACTTTCACATTATTATTAATTATCGTATATAACAAATTTAAGTATTAACTATTAAGACCTAAAATCTAGACATTTACTTATAAATATAAAAACTTGATTAAAAAAAGAAAATTAGAGGGAATAAATTGAAAAACTTGAGTAAACTAATTAAGGATCAAATAATTAATTTTTGCTATATTATTTCTTTCTTTTCTAGGGTTGACACTTGGCGAGCAACAAATATAGTTCTGGAATTTGCTATTATCTTCATGCATTATGCATCTCGTACTAGTAAGTAACTCACACTTGTATCATTGTATTGACCCCAATTTTCATTTTAGGCCAACAAAATTGTTGTGTTGTTATCATTTTCTTAATTTCTTCAGTCAATTTTTTTTTT
>QANZ01004819.1:70755-93255 GCA_003254925.1 Chamaecrista fasciculata
CCGTGTCCGTTTCAGTGTCCATGCTTCCTAGCTTCGGAGCCACTAATCATATGACAGGTAATCCACATGTCTTCTCCTCTTTTAGACCTTATACAACTGTTCCTCATGTTACCTTAGCTAACGGTTCTCAGTCTCGTGTTCTTGGTTCTGGAACTTTTAATCCAACTCCATCCCTTTCGCTATCTTTTGTGTTAAGCTTACCCAATTTCTCTTATAATTTGATCTCTGTTAGTAAGCTCACTCGGTCTCTCAATTGTGTCATATCATTCTTTCTTGATCATTGTCTGTTTTAGGATCTTATGACGAAGAAGATTATTGATAGAGAAAATGAGACTGGGGGTCTCTATATTTTGGAGTCATAAGTACCAAGATATGTGGCATGTTCAAGTGTTCTTTCTCCTTTTGAGGTGCATTGTTGTCTAGGTCATCCTTCCCTATCTTCGCTCAAGAAGTTTTATCCTCAATTCAGCAACTTGTCTAACTTAAATTGTGAGTCATGTCAGTTTGTCAAACATCATCGTCTTCCTTCAGTGTCTTGAGTCAGTAAGTGGGCTGTGTCCCCCTTTGAGTTAGTTCATTCTGATGTTTGGGGTCCTTGTCCTACTGTGTCTAATTTTGGTTTTAAATATTTTGTGACATTTGTTGATGATTATTCTCGAGTTACTTGGTTATTTTTAATTAAAAATCGTTTTGAGTTATTTTCTCACTTTTGTGCTTTTTATGCTGAAATTAAAATTCAATTTAATGTTTATGTGCAAACTTTACGAAGTGATCACGCAAAAGAATATTTTTCTGCACAGTTTCAGTTTTATATGATGCAACAGGCATTATTCATCAATCTTCATGTGTTGATACCCCATCTCAAAATAGTGTTGCTGAACGGAAAAATATACATTTGCTTGAAGTTGCTCGGGATCTACTTTTTCATATGAAGGTTCCTAAACCATTTTGCGTTGACGTTGTTTCTACAACTTGTTTCTTATTTAATCGCATGTCATCTTCTATTTTTAATGGTGACATTCTGTATACTTCCCTCTTTCCCTCTAAATCTTTGTTTCCTATTGAGCCCAGATTTTTGGCAACACTTGTTTGTTCGTGTTGTTCGCCCCAACAGAACTAAGCTTGATCCCAAGTCTCTCAAGTGTGTCTTTCTTGGTTATTCTCGGGTCCAAAAAGGGTATCGTTGCTTCTCTCCTGATCTTAACATATATCTTGTGTCTTCAGATGTTACATTTCATGAAAATATTTCATTCTTTCCTTATTCACCTACGCACCTCAATGAGGGGGAGAATGATGACTTATTGGTTTACACCGTTTCTCAATTCTCAGTGGATGCATCATCAAAGGAATCATGTCCTCCATATACACAAGACATATTACCAGAGGACATGCGTCCTCCAATAAAGAATGTTTACTCCCGGCGACTACGGCAAATTAGTAATTCTGCTCCAGACTCATGCCCTCCACTATCCTCTTCGTTGTCAGATCCAATCTTACATGCACATGATCCCACCATTGATCAACCTATTGCTCTCCGGAAAGGTAAGCATCAATGCACCTATCATGTTTCTTCTTTTATTTCATATGACCATCTATCTCCTTTTTCTCGTGCTTTTATTGCATCTTTAGACACCATTTCTCTCTCTCGTTCTGTTTGCGAGGCTTTATCTCATCCTGGGTGGTGTGAGGCAATAATAGAAGAGATGATGGCCCTAAATAGTAATAAAACTTGGTCATTGGTGGATTTACCAAAAGGTAAGAAGACAATTGGATGCAAATGGGTCTTTGCTGTCAAAATTAATCCAGATGGTTCAGTGGCGCGTCTCAAAGCTCGTTTAGTTGCTAAAGGCTATGCCCAAACTTATGGTGTTGACTATTCTGACACCTTTTCTCCTGTGGCTAAACTTACATGTGTTAGATTATTTATCTCCATGTCAGCAATTTATAATTGGCCCTTGCATCAATTGGATATCAAGAATGCATTTCTCCATGGTGATCTTCAGGAGGAAGTGTATATGGAGCAACCACTTGGGTTTGTTTCTTAAGGGGAGTGTGGGAAAGTATGTCGTTTGCAGTCTGCACAAATCCTTATATGGGCTGAAGCAGAGTCTTCGAGCTTGGTTTGGTAGATTCAGTGAATTGATTATGAACTAGGGAATGCTTAAATGTAAATCAGATCACTCAATCTTTTACAGGAAGACAGAAGCCGACATCATCCTATTAGTTATCTATGTTGATGACATTATAATTACAGGGAATGATGATTTTGACATCGCTTCTCTCAAGTCTTTTCTTCATTCTCAATTTCAGATAAAAGATTTGGGATTGTTGAAATATTTCTTGGGAGTTGAAATAACAAGAAGTAAGAAGGGTATTTTCTTGTCTCAAAGAAAATATGTTCTTTACTTGTTGACTGAGACAAGAAAATTGGGGACTAAACCATGCAATTCTCCTATGACTCTTGGATTGCAACTATGGAAGAATGATAGTGAACCGTTTGAAGACCTTGAAAGGTATAGGAGGTTGGTTGGGAAACTAAACTACCTTATAGTAACTCGTCCTGGCATAACTTATTCTGTCAGTGTTGTTAGTCAATTCATGTCTTCTCCATCAGTTAAGCATTGGGAAGCCTTGGAGCAGATTCTCAATTACTTGAAAGGTGCTCCAAGACGAGGTCTCTTATATGGTAATAATGGGCACACTGATATTGAGCATTTTTCTGATGCGAATTAGGCAGGATCCAAGGAAAATAGAAGATCTGTAACAGGATATTGTGTGTTTGTGGGAGGAAATTTAATTTCATGAAAGGGTAAGAAGTAGAATGCCATCTCTCGCTCTAGTGCTGAGTTTGAATACAGAGCTATGGCTCAAGCAACTTGTGAAGTTGTTAGGCATGGTTAACATTTATGCTCCAACTTGAGGGGGAGTGTTGTAAGTTATGTAAGTAGGTGACAGTTGAGGTAGTAATGTAAGTAGTTGAGAATATGTATTTAATATAGGTAGGTAGGAAGCTTTAGCCTTTTATTTATATATATATATATATATCCCTTGTTCTATGTGAATAATATCAGAAAATTCTCATTGTCTGATCTTGCAAGTTAACTAAGTCAAAGAGGCCGTTATGGGCAAACGACCTAATGGGCGATCGCCCACTACATTTTGGTGGCCAGCCTATGATATATCATCTTTGATAATATAGTATGTAATATTATAGTATAAAATACTATGATATTTATAATACTGAGTNAAAACGATATACTATTTAGTTAATAAAAAAAGAACTAATTAATATACCGTTTAATTTTTTTTTTGAGAATGAACTGTACATTTCAATCTTACAGGGACTGAGTTGTCAGCTTTTTAGGGACCAAATTGTTAGTTTACTCTTTTATTATTATTATCATTATTATTTAGTAATTATGTAAACCTTGATGGAACATAATAACCTATGATATTTTTCAAAAATATTTTACCTTTTTTTTTGTCAGAATTCTATTCACAATTCTCAGAGCCCGATTCTTAAAGCTTGAATAAAGCCCACACCAAACATATAGCCCAGTCAACAGAAACAAAAACAACACAAACTATAAAGCCCATGAAGGGTTTTAGGCTCTGTGATTGGCGGTAATGGCAATGGAGTACCCATTTCGACGATCTCTATTTGCCTTCAACTGTGGCTGCCGGAGTTCCACCACACTCTCTTTCCATCGACGGCGGTGGACGGCGGAGGTAGCGAGCTTTTCCCCTAGCTTCAACTCTTTTAAGTTCATTCTCTTTCTTAGTTTATCTAAATATTCTTCGAATCTTTCTGAAATTTAGTGCTTCGGTAATCATTTTTACTGGTTTCTGTGGTTTGCGGCAGTTTTATTTTTATTGGATCGGTCTTCCCTCTTTAGCAACTGGTCCTTAGTAGGTAAGATATTTCTGTGGCTTTAGATTTGGGAGGTAGCCATCAATGTAGTATTAAGGACATGCTTTTGATTTACAATTGGAGGGGTGTCTTTTAAAGAATCTTGTTTCACAGAGAAATGCATAGTGATATTAAGGCCTCGTTGGGAGTTTTGAAAGAGAGTGTAGCGGGGAACTCCATTGTTTGGGTTCTTGCTCTTGCTAAGAGGAATTTGCCTTCTTCCCAGAATCTTCTTACATGATTAACCCCGAAGAAACTAACTGGAAATTACCTTCCCTTCCAAGGACAGGGGTCTGTAAAACCCCACAATCTTCTAACTGAATTCAAAATGTTTTGCTTTGATAGTTGTTACCTGAAAACACAAAAGTTGGTGTAAGGGAGTTTACCTTTGGGTTTCCTTAGAGCCATGTGAGGACTTGAGGGAAGACCTACAAGATGCATAAGGGAGGCCCCTGTGAATCCTCTCTAAAGCTTAAGTTAGAAGTTGTGGGAGATGGAAGTAATTATTTTGAAGAGATCAATGTCTTACCTTTGTTAGGATTTTGGAACATGTATTTATAGAGAGAAAAGTAGAGTGTAGTAAGTGGTGTCAAGCCATGTAATTGATGGTGACTTGTGGTTGTAATGTCAGGCAAGTACACTAAGATTTACGGGATTGTGTCTAGGAGAATCACTGTGGTAGGATTGTGAGGATCATTGCATTTAATGTAGGGCATTGGGCGCTTGGATGTTGGGTGTTGGGCGTTTGGGCATCTGAATGTGAGGTGTTTGGACCCGTGTATATCATTACTCAATTTCCTTGTTTACCCATAACTTTTTAATGCTACCCTTCTAATGCTAATAACAACTGCGCCAATTATGGTTATGTGGCATAACTAGATTGGGGGTATGCCAAGGTATAGAATAATTAAACAGAGTTTTTTAAAAAAAGAAAAAATCATCTGTGGGGTTGTGGTGGGAAATGAGGGAATGTATGCATTAGTTCTGCACTTTTTACTTGTGCTTTGAAATAATTTACATGCTAGATAGGGGTTTGGGTATGGCTTGAAGAATTATCCTTTTGGTGATTTTGAAGTTGATTCCACTCTGGAAGAAGAATTGTTGTGCCATATGTAATGTTGACTAGTAAGCTGTTTATTTTTCTTTCTAAATTTTGGTCAACTGCTTTCTCTCTGCTCATTTTATTTTACCTTCTTCCCAGCATCTTTCTTTGTTTTTTTTTTTTTTTTTTATGTGATCATCTAGCCTGATTTAATTTTGGAAAAAATTTTGGCGAGGTTCATTTTACATTTGCTATTATTAGGTTCATCAACTATAATATAATACATGAGATTTTAAAATTTTATTTTTACGATCTATCTTTCCCAACATTGGCCATACAAAAGAAGATTTTCGCATGTTTTATTTTTACTAGTAAATACAACAACAAAGATATAATGTATTTTATATTAATCTGATCCTTAACTTTAACTGTATATTTAATGTTTCATGCTATCTAACGGAAGGGGCCACCTTATGTCTAATTTTGGTTGATAATCTTGTATTTTCTTTTGCAGTACATTTTCAGTGTCTGAAATTCGTAATTGGATCAAAAATACATTGAGCTGTGAATAGTAACTTCTCTTCCATCTAAACACTTATGGCCTTCCTATTTCAGAAATTTCAAGAGGTATCTCCTTAACTTATGAAACTATCATTTTGACAATGTTGCTTTACGTATGAAAAATTATTACATTTTCTGAGACTATGCTAAAGTATGAATAAGTTATGGTTTTATTATTTAAATAATACAATAGACTGAGAATAAATGTAAAACAAACTTTTCTGAGCATTTTTCATTAGGTTCTTCATTAGAAGATAGAGAGCACTTGATCATGTATGTGGATGTTGATCATATCAATCCTCTGGAACAAAAAGAAAAAAACCCTCTACATGCTTGTTGGAAGTGTGATCTTTATTTAGTAGGTTGTGATTTTAGTGCTTACAGTATATTATAAGTTTATTGAAGTCTTATTCTGGGCTGAGCTATATTTATTATTTACTTGTTGTGCAACCTGTGAAACTCATCACAATACTCTGTTTAATTTTTTTCTTTTTTTAAGGCTATAAAAACCCTTGCAAAAAATCCTGTTTTTGCTAGGGATCCAAGACACCTACAATTTGAAGCTGACATTAATCGCTTGTTCCTTTTTACAAGGTCAGTGCTTTTCTGTTGTCTGCATATATGTATATGTTAATTAGTTAATACATTAATTTTTACTCTAATATTTTGTATTGCTTATGGATTTCTTCAATATTGTACTTTAATCACTGTACCATACCCATTTCATTTTTCAAACATTTTGGCACTGTATTGGATATGATGTAATATAGGCAGTGAGGAGGCAGAATATTCATCATTAATAATATGTAGATAAGTTATTAGCTTGATGCTGTCATAGGCTCACATATTTTAAGTCAATGACTTTGCTTTTGTTATGTGTGAGATGCTTCTCCCTTTTTAACATGTAAACATAATTTTGCTAATGAAAGAGTCGTATGTCCAGCTACAACCGGTTGGGGAACGATGCCGATGAGGAAGATGCAGATGAAATTATTGAAATGGCCAGTAAAGCCTCTCTTGCTGACCAAAAGATTCAAGTACAAGAGAATGTTCATGGTCAAATTAAAGCATTTTGCACGTTCATGGATGAAATTCTTCTTCCTAATGATAAGACAATGAATGATCCACAGAAGTCATCTCAGCAAGTAAATGATTCGCCCCGCCGTAGTGGGCTTAGCTTGGCTGTGGCTAGGAGTGCCCCACCTACTAACCATCCTGGTCTGTTTTTCTTTCTCTCCAATTATGTATTACAAGCTTGCTTTGAAATATTAGTTTTTCTTAACAGCATCATTTTCACTTGTGGTTTGATCATCTTGTACTTATCTTAAGGTCTATTATGGTATACCAAAATAAGCCTATTTTAGTAACAATGATTTTCTTTTTAATGTCAGAGTGAGATATTATATTTGTTGCCTGCCTACTTTAGTACACTACAATGATGTGTTTTTCTTTTGGCAGCCGTGCCTCAGACAAGACCATTGAGCCTAGCTGAAGTTTCTCAGAAATTGAAGGATCAACTTGGCTACACGCTTAATGTTAAACCTTCACAAATAAACCACAAAGAGGCTGGCCAAGGTCTATTTTTAGATGGGGAAGCTGATGTTGGTGCTGTGGTAGCCTTATATCCTGGTGTTGTATACTATCCAGCTTATTACCGTTATATTCCGGGATATCCAAGGGTTGATGCACAGAATCCCTATTTAATATCGAGATATGACGGGGCTGTCATTAACGCCCAGCCTTGGGGTTTGGGGGGTGACAAGCGAGAAGCATGGAACGGCATAAAAATGGCAGATGTCAAACCTGATCTAAAAGTTGCCGAGAAAGGTTCAGACCGGGTGTGGAAACTACTGAGTAAGCCATTGGAAGGAACCCAAGGAAACAATATCGGCGATGTACTAGAGCGTAGAAACCCATTAGGTTTAGCTCATTACGCGAATCACCCAGCAAAAGGGATGCAACCAAATGTCATGATTTGCCCTTATGACTTTCCACTGACTGAAAGTGATATGAGAGCTTACATTCCAAATATTTTATTTGGAAATGCAGATGTGAAGATGAGGAGATTTGGCAACTTCTGGTTCAAATCTGGAGTGTCTAAAAATAGTGAATCCAATGTTCCTACACTGAAAACTCTTGTTTTGGTAGCAACTAGGGCTCTTCAAGATGAAGAACTTCTCCTGAATTACAGGCTGAGCAACACTAAGCGGAGGCCAGAATGGTATGCTCCAGTGGATGAAGAAGAGGACAGGAGAAGATGGAGCTAGCTTATGTTTCAAGCTTGTAGAAATTTATCTTCTCCTGGTCGCTTTTTGAAGGCACACCTTAATTTTTCATGTTGTCTTATAAAGGCTGCAAGTTTTATCCTTGAATATTAAATCTTAGATTATAGATTGAGGTATGATCATTGTTTTGGGGTGGTTTTGAAACTAGGAGTACGAAATTGTTATTGGGTTATTGTGTTCCTTTTTTAGACGTCAAAACCCTGAGTCATTTATTAAGATCTTGATTTACAAACATTTAATTTTAATGGAATATGCTTATACTAATGTAAAGCAGTAGCTTATTACTCTAATAAACAAGATGCTTCTCAGTTTAGCTAACGATGCTCTACTACAATGGTACACATACACCCGTTTTCAATTTTTATACACAGCTTAGCTTTATAAATATTGGTCCAAAATTATAAATTAAGCACTGCCTCTTCCAAAATAGAAAATATCATTATATTTGATGTTTGCTTAAAAAAAAAAAAAGAAAGCACAATTTTATAAATATCAAGCATATCAAAATGGTAGAACAGATATAATAATTTTTATGCAGCAGTTTTTTTACATCTATATGCTGAGAGAATGCATTTTCCGACCTCCCCACTTGGCAAAAGTGTAAAAAAAAAAGAAGAGGAAGCAACCTAGATCCAGTAATATAACCTTGATTATGTTGACAAAATCAGTTAAAAGATCTCGAGAGATCATGTCATCAGATTTATAATAGATAAAGTTATTAACAAAGGATACAAATGTACTGGATTGGGCCAATAGTCATGAAGAAGAACATAACAGTTCATGATGATGATGATGCAACAATGTTCAACAAGTTCATTGAGTCATAGAATTCCATGAGTGACAAAACAAAGGAATACAATCATGGACTTCTTTATTTCAACAATCAATGAAATTCAAGATAACAGTTGATCTTTCATCTTGTGGTAACGTAAATTACAATATGGTCAGAGAGAGAATAATTCCTAATTAATGATTGTTAGGGATATTAAGCATTCTTGGGTCTTCCTGTAACAGCATAAGCTTTAGGGATTAACTAGCTATTGGGAGGGTTTCAGAGCCTTCACGATCAGCAATGGAATATTAATAAGAGTAAACATAAAATTTATCCTCAAGAGATACACGAATTGACAATTAATCTATGAAAATCTAATTTAGAGAGCCTAGTCCTTGAAAATTGTGAAAGTAATACAGTTTAGTCTCTTTATCATATTTTATATGAACTAACTTGTGGGGGGCAAAAAGACTACAATATATTGGTTTTATGACTTTCGAGGATTAAAAAGTATTAGAGTTTCAAAGATTGATTTGTTAATTTGTGTATCTTCCAGGGACTAAATTGTATGTTACTCTATTATTAAAGGTCTAAGCTCTCAATGAGAAGGCCCAGAAACTACTTGCCTATTGCCCTTGTAACCTTATGCAAGAATTTCATTAATGGAAGAGCTGGTACATCAAGGATTGAGCTCTTGAATGCTTGGTGAAAAGAGGCTTCAAGACCAACTTAAGCTATTAGGACTCTGCAAAGGTCCAAAAATGGTGTTACTAATGTGTAGCACTTCTCTACACGCAAAAGCCCTTTGGGCCTCACACAAAATGGTGAACCTGCATTCAAATTCCTGTTAGAAGAGGTGTCCACATTTAGTATCCCAGAACTTTTAGAACAGGATAATCTCCAATGGAGGATACCTATAGGAAACCAAAAAAAGGCCTTTGGGCTTGAAGCATGTTAATTAATATCTCTATGTATCTCCAAGCTGCATCAATATCAAGCTTGAGCAAAGCAAAGTTTTATGCCTACTAAAATTCCACATGAACTGATATATCATCATCTGTGAGGTCCCCAGTTTTCTTCATTTTGGCATGTAGATCAAGTAGTAAATAGTCTATTTGCTCAGATCGAGAATGTGACTTATCACCAACTACAAATACTTGAACTTTATTATTGACTTCTATCCAACTACAACCAGGCTGCTTCTTCAACCCTTTGTCCTTCATTTTCATCCTCATATAGGCAGCTTCTTTCCACTTCCCTACTGAAGCATACATGTTAGATAGTAATGAATAAGTTCCGGCATTATTGGGTTCAATTTTAAGAACCCTCTTAGCTGCAAGCTTGCCGATATCTGCATTTCCATGCACATTACATCCAGCAAGGAGAGCACCCCAAACAGACATTGATGCCTTTTCTCCAAGTCCCTCAATGATATTGAAAGCTTCCTTTAACCTTCCTGCCCGACCACAAAGATCGATCAAGCACGTATAATGATCTTCTCTGACTAATATCGACTTGTTTTTGACAAGATCGTTGAAGAATTTAAGCCCTTCCTCCACCAAACCAGAATGACTGCAAGCAGAAAGCAATCCCAAATAGGTAACATCATTAGCTTGGAACCCAGATTCTTGCATTTCATTGAAAAGGCTAATTGCCTCCTTACCACACCCATGATGTGCATATGCTGCAATCATACCATTCCACGATATGAGATCCCTTTGGCTCAATAAACCATCATCAAACATCTTCCTAGCAGTAGGTAACTCTCCACATTTTGAGTACATATTGATGAGTGCCGATACGACAAATGTGCTTTCCTGATAGACTGTTTTACTTATCATTTGATGAATTTGTTGTCCCTCATTGAGACCAGCTAAGTCACTACATGCACCTAAGACAGTCACGAAGGTTCCCGTGTTCGGTTTTATCCCATCAATAGCTTGCATTTCGTTAAATATTTTCAATGCTTCTTCACTTCGCCCTTGTTGCACATACCCTGTCATCATTGCTGTCCAAGTGATCGCATTCTTCTGTGGCATTTCATAAAATAATTTTTCTGCCCTCTTTAAGTCCCCATTCTGAATGAAACCTGTGATCATTGTATTCCATGAAGGCATGTCCCGCTCAGGCATTTTCTCAAACAATTGTAGAGCCTCATCCAATCTCTTATTTTGGGCATAACCCGTGATCATTGCATTCCACGAAACCACATTCCGGATAGGCATACCATCAAAAAGAACACGAGCATCATCGATTCTACCATTTTTTGACAAACCTGCAACCATGGCAGTCCACGAAATCACATCCCTTTTAGGCATCTGATTAAACAGCCTGAGCGAGTCATCAACCCTCCCACATTGAGCCAATGCCGTTATGATTGTATTCCATGACACAACATTTCTGTCCGGCATTCGTTCAAACAAATCCAAAGCCAACTCGGTTTGACCATTCCGGGCATATCCATCTATCATAGTGTTCCAAGAAACAACATTCTTCGTAGGCATCTCATAAAATAACCTTTCAGCTTCTTTGATTTGATTGAGCCTTATATAACCACTTATTATGGCAGTCCACGTGACCACGTTATTTTCGGCATCCCCTCTATCAAACAGCCTCCTTGCTTCCTTCATCATCCCACATTTGATATACCCAGTTATCATAGTGGTCCACAAAACAACATCTCGTTCAGACATTTCATCAAACAGCTTGCGTGCTTCATCTATTCTCCCTTCCTTACAAAAGCTAGAGATTAAAATATTAGAGCGCCTCATTTCCAGATTTGAACTACCTCTACCTCTTTCAGGGAATGCGAGAGAGAAACTTCTCGGCCATGGGAAGCCAAGTTTGTGTAAACGAAGATTCAACTTACAGATTTGCATCAAAGTGAATGGGGATCGAAGGGTAGCCAACATTTCAAAATGAGTCTCTACTCTTAATAGATACCATCAACATTTTACAGGGTACGATACAATATAACAAGTATGAGAAAGAAATTTGTGAACGCCATGAGCTCCGGCCTCAATACAGAGACTATATATATATATATATAGTAATAGTATATACACAGAAGCAGAAGATAGTGCAAAACTTACCGATGAAGAATCTGAGAGTGACCACAAAAAAACGAGTAATATTGACGCCAAATCTCAATATTGATTGTCGTCTTGGGTTGGAAAATTTCAGTTAAACCTGCGTCATATAAGNATGTTAAAAAATAATAAAAAAGTAATAATTTTTTCAACCAATTAAAACTCTGTATGGAGTCACATCATAACTAACTCTTCCACGTGTCATTATATTATTGGCTCATAACTCATTGCATCCCATGTCAAGAATAAAACTTTGCATTATAAACTAACCCCACATTTAATAATAAACCGTATATCTATAATAAAAAATATATGTGAAAGAAAACATATATAATTAACGGNTTAGGCCAAAGTCTTATCTTGGTCCCTCTGTTATGCTTATTGTTCCAAATAGGTCCCTCAGTTATTTTTCGTTCCATATTGGTCCCTTAGTTATTCAAAATTTGTCAAATTGGTCCCTTTAACGTTTTTCATCGATTTCTCCGTTAAAAAAAAAAAAGAAAAATAAACTTTTATCCCTAAAAGTTTTATTTTCTTCTATTAAAGTCCTTTTCTTTCAATAATAAGATCAAAACGTAAGAAAATGAAATAAATTAAAATTTCAAGAGNGGGTTTTTCTTCCCCGAGGCTCGGTTTTGGTCGAAATGCAAGAAATGAAGAATTTGGTGAAATCCCTATCTGATTTCTCGAATATTTTCTTCTGCACGCTGTAACCGAATTTGTTGTCGCTGTATTGCTTCCAGAGGTCATCGATGGGTTTGAGATCGGATTGGGAGATGAATTGAACTTCGGAGAAGAAGACATAGCCGCGTTTCTGAGCGGGCTCATCGGCGAGAACGATGAGGAGGGAGAGGAGAAAGTAATGGGGGGAGAGAGAGAAGGTAATAACAGTGGGGGAAGATGAAGAAGAGAGAGAGTGAAAGAGAGAAGGATTATAAGTGTTGGGTTTGAGGAAGAGAGGTGTTTCAGAGAGAAAATGGCGTTTGGGGAGAGAATGGTGGTGGTGGTGGTGGTTGGGGATGGAAGTTGAATGGAGAGAATTACGAGGGGCCATTTTCAAGGTTCAAGTGTGAGAGTAAGAAAAATGGTTGAATGAGAGAGAGAGAAAAGGAGTTTAATATAAGAAAATAAAATTTTTGGGGATGAAAGTTTATTTTTCCTTTGTTTTTAATGGAGAAATGGATGGAAAACGTCAGAGGACCAACTTTGATAAGTTTTGGATAACTGAGAGACCAATATAGAACGAAAAATAACTGAAGGATCTATTTGGAACAATGAGCATAACAGAAGGACCAAAATAGGACTTTGGCCTTAGTCTTATATGTTTCTATAATTTGTCAAATTGGTCTTAAACTACTTATGGGACTTGATTTGACCTCATTTACTAATGTTCTCAACTGGAGAGAAAAAAAGCTCTTCCAGTTCCAGAATTAATACATAGTTTCAAACTCGTGTCATTCGAATTTGAAAGAAGAGAAACACGATCAACTTTGCTTATTTGACTACGAAAAGAGTGACTCATTTGTTTAGATTCAATTTAAGCTCGTTTGCTGAAAATACCAATTGAAAAGAGAAAGCATTGGCTAGAAATAACTCGTAACTCTGGATTCGTCGTATTCCAACTTGGAACGTGGAAGATATAACCACATTCAAAATTTTGGGAGCAATTTGAAATTATAAAAATTAATAAATATTTTGTCTACATTTTCATATATGTTTATTTTTTTTTTTTATTTAAAACTTCTAAAATTATATTATAAGTTATGAAAAATGAAGTCTATTGAAAAGTTCCATTAACGAAAAAAACTATTAGTTTTTTTTGAAAAATCATATAGAATACAAGAGACTTATTGATTTTTATAATTTAATGGAGTGGTTTACAAATAAATCAAAGTTAAAGAGAGATATTTACTGAAATTCATAGTTCAATAGTATTGCAAATAGATGCTAAAAAATGATAGTTATCAACTTCATTTGCAAAAGGGTCATATTAAAGGATAATATTTGCTAACTTTTTTATAATTGACAGTCATAATTAACCAAAAAGAAAAAGACAAAAGTATTATTTGTTAATACTTTGATATCCTGTGGTTTAAAAATTAACATTCTGATACCTTGCGGTATTCTTTGTTAATGCTTTAGTGCCGAGAGTTTTAATTCCATTAGAAAACTAATAAAATTTGGCACTTATGGATAATTTTGTAATTTTAACCAACTTTGAAGGATAAAAACAATTCTAATGCAAGAAAAAGAGGCTGAAATTAATGAAACACCCATAAATATTTAAATCTAATCAAAACAATCCTTAAAAACAAAAAAAAATCTAGAAATTAATATAATTTCTTGACAAAATTTATATTTGAGATCTACAAATTTTTATAAGTTTGTGGTAAAAATTTGAGAGCAAACGGAGTTAAAATTTTTCACATGACTTCTTATTAACATTGTAATATAACACTTTTGAATAAAAAATAATAACTAACCGAAATAAAGTTTTCAAAAATAAATTGCATATCTAAAACCTACTCATCGGAACAAATCCAATGAAATAAATTTTGTCAAGAAATTATATTTCTAGAATTTTGTATTTTTAAGGACTGTTTTGAAGAGATTTAAATATTTCTAAGTGTTTCATTATTTCAGAATTTTTTTCCTACATTAAAATTGCTTTTTTATCCTCTAAAATTAGTTAAAATTACGAAATAGCCCTGTAATTGCCAAGTTTCATTAGTTTTCTAACAGAATTAAAACTCATGGTACCAAAGTATCAATGGAGAATACCACGGTACCAGAATATCACTTTTTAACCATAGAGTACCAAAGTAGAATATAGTCAAACCACAATGTACAAAAGTGTAATTTACCTTTTTAAATTTCATCCCTAATATTTGTTTGCTGTCAATTTTGTTTTCAAAATTTCATATTTTAATCGATTTTATCATTTTTTCTAACTTTAACCAAATATTAATGATAGATTTTAAGTGACTAATAATATGTATTGTAAAATTGATAGAAAAAGAAATTTAAATTCTAACTCAAATCTAAAAATAAAATGGAATCTGTCATTAACTTATTGAAAAAGTTAGTCAAATGATAAAATCAACTAAAATGTGAAATTTTAAAGATAAGATAAATAATAAACAAACATTGAGAACAAAATTATATAAAATTTGAGAAGGAAAATAGTGATTTTGCCCCAAAAAAAAAAATCACACGTTTGATTTCTCATTTCTTTGACACATCTCTCTACAAGATGAATCCTTCTCTACATCCTAGTATTGTTTTGTGATTTGAGGTTGTTATATGATTTTGAACACATCATATGTTGTTAAACTTACATAGCTTATTAGGGTTGTTTGTGCATATTTGTCAATTTCTGTTGATCAGATAGCTAGTGCATTAAAACGGAGCTCAACGACAGACTCTACTTCTGGCAAAAACGACAGACTTTACTTAACGGCCATTGCAAACACTATTAGAAAATGATTTTATCACTGTTTATTCAAACCAAAATTGCAAAGTATTAATATAAGAATAAATACATAAACAACTATATATACACACGACACAACTCACTACCTCATGACTCAATCCTGATGCATAAATTAAGTCACAAACTTCAACGAGCAGGTTTTGTACAAGTAATGAGATATAAAGAAAAACAAAAAGAACAAGTCTTCTATTTACAAAACCCTGACGAAGTAATCTTCATGTACTTCTGACAAATTCGATCATTTTGAGCCTAGAAAAAGTTGGGGTTGTGATTTCAAAAGTATAGTTTCCTAAGGCTTGATGGGAACTAAAGTATGGTAACTTTTCGACAATTGATTCAAGTAGTGAAGGGTACACAAAATATACTAGACAATAGCTTAAGGAGCAGTCATCCCTAATGCCAAGAAAAACTCAACTCCATCAAACCTTACAAAACCACAACTCTGCCATGAAATCCCAACCCCAACATCAAGGCTCCAAAAACAGTCAAACCACCATTGATGTTCCTCCTAGCCAAAAGAATGAAAATGAGAAGTGAAAAAATGATTAACCTCGTTGCCTCGAGTTGTCAGAAGCACGCACTTCCCTTGGCTGCTTTCACTCCTTCGCTTGTGGAGATGATGGTGGCAAAGCTTGATCATGTAATGGTTGAACTTCGACAACCGGAGAGATGGTGGAAGCCGCCATTGATGCTCGAGCAGCACGCCTTTCTAGTGCCTTTAACCTATTTGCTTCCACGCGAGCTCTCTGCTCTTCTGTTATATCAGCACGCCTTTCTATTGCCTTTAACCTATTTGCTTCCATACGAGCTCTTTGCTCTTCTGTTATATCAGCTTTGACAGAAAGGTTAGCTCCACCATTTGATGTATTTCCAATGGATCCTGTACTAGCACCATTCACTTTCTGAGAAGGCTCCTGTAATAATAAGGACAAGGAAATTCCTCAGTTAAGGCTTTGGAAATAGCTTCTCCTCCTCTCCTGTAACAACAATAAAGGCATGGAATCTGCTGGAGAAGTCTCTGATGAAAGCGCAAATTACCATATAGGAAAATTAATTTGTTCTTAGTGACATTGATAAGGGCAAGTCCCATCAACTTTTTCATCAAAACCCAAATCAAGCATTTTCATCAGCATAATTTAATTCTATCTTGGGGAGACTAATCATTTTTTATTTATTCCCATGATTCAGAAAAACTCAGCATGCGACCATTCTGAATGAATTGGTCCAATCCATCTTGGGGAGACTAATCATTTTTTATTTACCCCCTGAAATATCATATAAAAAATTGAAAGAAACTAAACACAAACAAAACTAAATTTCAAAGAAACCCAAGGAAAGTAAGCTTTCATAATGCAAAACATCCAACTGATTGAATCATAATGAAGTTCTCAGATTCTAATCTAGCTAGGCAGCACGAAGTTATGGCAAGAATCTCCTTCAAAATGCAAAACATTCAATTGTGTTTATACCAAGGGATAGATTATAATGCATGAGAGCATGATAGTGAACAAAATGATTTAGAAGACATTAAACTTACTGAAGTAGCTTTATCAAAGATTTCATTGAGCATATCTTCTTCAATGTTCTCAGCATTTTTGGGTTCAGAAAACAGGTCTCCCTGCTGATGACTTTCTTCCCCAGCTTCTGCAAACGGCCAAAAATACACACATACATATATATGTTTTCATCAGCTGGAATGTGACAGGATTCAAGAAAATAACAATTAGAAAGCCAAAATTAGTCTATCTTGAAGAAAACCTTGATAGAAAATTGCGAAGTAAACAGCATACCAGGTTTGTCAACCGGAATGTCATCCACAACTGGTGGTTCAGACAGCTTGGTGGGATCTCCACCATTAGCAATTCTCTCTCTTAATTCTCTGAGGGTAGTCTAATTTATAAGAAGCGAGAAAAGGTTAGGGTCCAGAGAATTTTAATTTCTGTGGGTTAGAAGCATAAATGCTACCATACAACACATAGATTGCTAAGATTTGCTAGATTACTCTGGCGTTAATAAGACCACCATGCATAACATAAATTGAAATAGTCTATTAACAGCAAAGATGGTAAATATGAGAATTTGAAAAGGGGGAGGGGGGGAATTTATGGATTGTAACTTCAATTAACCACAGTGATACAACCCATTTTACACTTTGCTTTTTCAGGTTTGATTTTTCACTTGGCTAACTTGATTTCCTTGTGGGAGAAATAAAAGATTAAATCACTTTTAAATGAATTTATCAAAACTTGCCAATATATCATGAAGAAGCATTAACCAGTAATGTCAAATAGCATACGGGAAAAATCATTTTTTGACGACATAAGGTAGGATTTACATAATTGTCAACTTTCATCAAACATAAATACCTTACCTTTACACGCTTTGTACTACCAACTTGCTCCACTTTGTGAATAAATTGATTGAATGAGTAATAAGGGAGCAAGCGAGAGTGCCATTCGCTGTATAACTCAAGCAGATTACCCAAATCACGAACCTAATATAATGAAGCAAACACAAAGAATGCATAAGAAAGCAATTGAAATGGTCCAGCAAAATAACACTTGAAAATGGCTTAAATAGCTTAAAATTCTGGAAGAAACGGAGGGAGCCACATTAAAACTTAGCAAGTGTACATTTATCGTAATTTAAAGAAAAAGACTAGAAGCAACAAAATTAATTATTATAAAGGATTTCTCATATCCTCATTTATGGACGAGCACAAGCTGTTATACTAAATGGCACAAAGATGTGCTTTCCATTACTTTGTCTCTGCTTATGCAAGTTTAGGCCACAAATCTCTTGATATAATAATGTCCGATAATAGTACACCATAATTGTCCTAAATATAGATATTGACTAGATGGGTAGTCTTTTGAAAATGCGGACCAACTATTACTTGCATGGATTCTCCCATATCTATCCTAATATTTCAAAGATTTGTGAACAAAAAGTCACCAAAGTAAAAAAGAAAGCAAGCTAAAACAGCAACAACCCCTTAAACTGCTGGTTTAGTGAAAAAAAAAACACTACATCTGAGTTCAGACGCTCTAATACAAGAGAATGAAGAAACTCCAGTGTAATACATGAAATTCTATTGCTATCAAGAATAAGGAAAATGAGATACTAAATCAATTGCTATCCAAAATAAGCATTTACTTGGGGAAAACGGACAGCAACATTACCAGCTACTATTATACCATTTACACTTATGCTGTTTTTTTTCTCTAGAATACTAATCCAGTAATTGATAATCATGATAATTGCTTGTGATTACTTAATTTCGTTAACAAATTGAACAGCCCAAACATAAAAGAAATTAGGCCAAAGTTCACTTTTGGTCCCATAAATATTGCTAAAGTCTCAATTTGGTACCATAACTTTTTTTGTTGCAGTTTTGGTCCCATATCTTTTGCTAAAATTGCAGATTTGGTCCCGTGTTGCATTTTTGGTCCCATATCTTGGGGTCATGTTACAGAATTGGTCCTATATCTCTTGATCAGGTTGCAGAATTAGTCCCATATCTTTGGGTCAGATGCGAAATTGGTCTCATATATCTTCTTATCGGATAGGACTGGTGGTGAAACTTTTTGCAAAGATATGAGACCAATTCTGTAACTTAATCAAAAGATATAAGACCAAAAGTAACACAGGTCTGTAACTTAATCAAAAGATATAAGACCAAAAGTAACACAGGACCAAATCTGCAACTTTTTACAAAGATATAGGACCAAATTGAGACCTAAACAAAAGTTATGGGACTAAAAGTGCACTTTGACCAAAAAATTATAATCAAACTAACCCTAGATTCACCTACACCGAAGATGAACAAACAAAAGGAACGATTGGATTTTTAATTGCAATCAAATATCATAGATACAACATTTAATTTAAAAAAAAAAACCAGATCCGGACGGCGCAAACCTCATTTCCGCGACCACGGTATTTGAAGGCGCGAGGAAAATAGCGAAGGACATAACCAAGGCCATCGTCGGAGAGAAGAAGATCGGGAGTGAGTTTAGGCCTGGTTCTTGGGACCTTCTTCGGCTTATTATCGGCAGCCTTCTGGGGAACGAATCTCGATGAATTGGGACCGGAGCCGCCGCCGTTTCCGCCGCCGTTGCCGGCGGCGGCGGAACTAGGGTTTTGAGAAGAAGGGCAATCGCGTGACCAGTGGCCTGGACGGCCACACTTGTAGCATCCCGTTGGCGCTGACTCCATTTTCGATCTCTTCTTCTGTCTTCGTCTACTACTCACACTCCTCCTTCTATATACATATACAAATATATATATATTCTCTACCGGAATCTATTATTATACTTTCTCTTACAGTTTTCGCTTCGTGTTTTGGCGGGAAAAAAAAGGAGGGAGAAGCTTCTTATTCTTTTTCCTTCTTTCTTTTTTTTCTGGTCAGAAGAAGCAAGCTTTCGAGTTTCACCTAATCAGGCTAATCTATCTTTTTCTTTTATCAGTTTTCGTGGGCCGTGGACTTCAGACATTGGGCTCATATGTGATAAGCACTTTTTTTTGTGGCATTTTCCTTTTTTTTTATTTATTGACACATATATATTGGCTTAAGTGGACTTTTGGTCCCCTAACTTTTGCAAAAGTCTCAATTTGGTCCCATAACTTTTTTTGTTGCAATTTTGGTTCCCTAACTTTTGAAAACGTTTCACCGTTGGTCTCAAGTGCACTTTTTTAATCCATTATCTGCCGTTAGTGCTGATCTGGCAGGCTGAGTTGACTGATGATGTGGCAAATATGTGTGAAGTGGATTAAAAATGAACCATTATGGGGAGATGTTTTAATGACTTGGAAGTGCACTTGGGATCAACAGTGAAACGTTTTCAAAATTTAGGGGACCAAAATTGCAACAAAAAATGTTAGGGGAGCAAATTGAGACGATTTCAGAAGTTAGGGGACCAAAATTGCAACAAAAAAAGTTAGAGGACCAAATTGAGACCTTTCCGAAAGTTAGGGGACCAAAAGTGCACTTAAGCCCATATATATTTGTATGTAATAAAGTAATGGTTGAATGAATGTTTAAATTGGTCTTATATCTTTATCTCAAAGTTCATCTTAGTCTATTAATTTTTAAAATTTTCAAATTGGTCATATATTTTTTACGTAGTAGTTCACTTTAGTCCAAAACTATTTAAAATGATCACATCTATCTTGTTTCATATTTGAATGTCACTGCTTCAATCGGTTCAATGATCCAATTTTAAAAACTTTCATTTTTTTTGTCTTCCTTAGGGACTTATTACGGATTAGGGCTGATTGAGCTCTTAAGGCGTGCGTAGTTTTTCTGTTTTGTGGTTGCTAGTCATTTTATCTGGTGTCTTGTTATTCTGTTTGGCTTTGGCATATAACACTCAACTTTCTCTTTCTCTCTCTTCTTTTCACTTTCTTTGTCTCTCATACTTTACAAGAAGTGTAGATGATCCATTTCCCTCTAGCTTGGGGTTTAAGCCTTAAGCCTCTTATCTATTAAAAATAAAACAAAATAAAATAATTCTCAATAAAAAGGTAATTTAGTATAGCTATAATTTTTTATACATGTACATAATATAGTATAGATATATATATATTCTTTAATTGTACATATAAATATTATTTCTAAGTTTAGAATTATAAAATTATTTATATGTTATTTTAAAATAATAAAGAATTAATAGTACATATTGTATAATAGTATTATATGATTTTGAAATATCAAATATCAAAAAGTCTTAAAATCGTCTAATATATCAGAAAACATGCATAAAAAAAAATTATTGACTTTTAAGTTATGGATAAATTAGCCAAGTTATATCAAGCATAGTTACAACTAATGTAGAATTAATTTAAGTAATAAGTGGTTTGATATTTTGACAAAATAAAAGTGGTTTGAAATGACTTGAATGAGGTGTTGAATTCGATATACTGTGAGTGCAACTATTTCGTTAAGAGATTCTCTCATCATAATTAAATGTACAATATAAGTTGGGTTCAGGTTAATCAAAAGGAAGTTCCATTGATTGAGCAGGTAATAAAAAAATATCCAACATAGTTACGAAAACTTGTCTCATGTAATAATAATTACATCGAAAATATATTATTATCACTAATAAAATATAGTTATCATATATAAAGACTTAAAAGGAGATAACATTAAGCATTTCATCACTCCCACATAGTATATAACATTGGCCAATCATTTAGCTACACATCTAACCTTCTGCCACCTATGCATGGTCATAACTAATAGGAATTGTCTATCCAACCATGTCATCAATTTTACCAGGCCATGTCATAAAAAATGCTTAGGTGTCAGACTATTTACTGTCAGTCATAAATACAATACACGGATTGTGCAATCAAATATGTCAATACAATCAATTCTAACATTCTAAACTATCTGATTATTGACGTTATTGGTTGTGGTTTGCTAAACTTTAGGAAAATTGAATATAAATTAATGTTGATGGATTATAATTTTGAGAAGATTTTGAAATTTGAACTCCAAAGAACAACCATAATGAATTGTATTCCCTAAATTTGGCATTTTTAAATTACAACCACATCCAACCTTTATATAATGAATATTCTTTTCGTCTCCATGAACTCCATCCTCTCTCTCTATAAATAAATTATTATCAATTTATTCAATTCTACTCGTGATTATGCCGTCTAAAACATGTGATCATCAATTGTCATTAATTGTTTTAATTTATAATTAATTCTGATACATTACTATTTAACAATGATTTTGAATTATACCATTTAAATTGAGAAACATGATGAATTTGTATCCCTTAAGATCCTCTTTTTATAATTTCTTCAGGTACTATCATATAATTTGGTATGATATTATGCAAAAAATTACTTTGTCATAAATGAAAAATTGAAGGGTGATTAAAGGTTGTATGACTATATATATATGGCATCCATGGTGGTTGTGGTGTGTGTACACTATCATTCATATGAAATGTTCTTTTATTTTTTAAATTTCATTTTTTTTGTATTAGGCAAAACACCCTTTCGTGCCCCTAACGTTTGCGGTGATTTTCAGTTATGCCCTTAACGTTTCATTTGTGTCAGTTGTGCCCCCAATGTGAAACGCTAGTTTCAATTATGCCCTCACCCTCGTTAGTGTACCGTTTTTCGGAACTTGAGCTTCGATCCGTGTTTGTTTCAGTTTGTTTTGATAAATGCGTTTATGGGTACTCATTTTCGGCTCCTAAGGATCATTTTGCACATGGAAATTTTGAGAAAAATGCTTCATTTTGCTGCATTTCGTTTTGGTCCTTTTTAGGGTTCATCGAGTCCGATTTTCTTCGGATTTGGAGCTATTTTATTTTTTTAAGGA